>VDFB02065300.1:0-24733 GCA_007258455.2 Sequoia sempervirens | reverse complement strand
TTTGCAATAACTTTTGGTGGGTGGCTAAATTAGGGGTTTGACATTTTTTTTGGAGGCCATAAGGTAAATGCATGGGTTTTTTGAATTATTATTTTTTAAAAATTTGAAAAATTTGAGAGAGAGGAAGAGAAAAACTTGAAGAATGCTTGGAGAAAAATTGTAGAGGAGGATTTGGTAAAGCTTGGTGGAGGAGAGGATTTGAAGGGTACAATCTCCATTGAAGGACTCTTCAAAAGCTTGGAGAAAACAAAAAGGTTCCATGAATTTTTCCCTTTCTCATGCAATTTTGTTTTGTTTAAAAAATTTTTTTGTTTTGAAATGGCCCAAATAGATTGAAAAAACAAACTTTGCAAATTCAAAACCCATCATAGATTCATCATTTAAACTTGGAAATGAAGAGTTTTGCAATTTTTTGTTAGAAAACAACATGAACCTGAAATTTCATTCAACCATCATTGAGAAATTTGAATCAAATTGTATATTCAAATGGGTTTTGTTGAAAACTTATTTTGGTTATGAAATTTCTATTACATTTGGGTAAAATTTTGGGATTTTGGGTGTTAATTGTGTTGTGTTTTATGAAAATTCAGTTTGTTCCCAAATTCCAAATCTAGGTTTTGAGCAAAAATTATTTTACAGTCATGAAGTATGACTGTGTGTAAATATATGCCTTTATATATGCATATATAGGTATATTATTGATTGTATATACATTATATATGCATATATACGACATATATAATGTTGAAATGTGATTAAATTTAAGACTGGTAAAATAATTTCTATTTTATTTATTTTTTTGTTTCTGTCGGGTCCCTGTGTCGAAACCCCAAATTCGCATTTTTTTTTAGCGCCGTTTGTGGGGGGGGAATGAAACCCCGACGCGCCTGTGTCCACCGGCCGCCGCCCCGTGGAGGGAAAGCTGCCACAGAAGGCCACTGCCTTCCTGCAGCAGTGGTGGCTGCCTGTAGGTCTCGTGCATCTCCCCTGCTACCTATGCCTTTTCCAAATACGGGCTGTAAGTACAAATCTGTTTGTTGTTCACATTTTTGATTTTATTTCGTTTTTGTTATATTATTTATATTTTTATAATATATATGAAGTATATATTATAATGGCGTTATATTATATATAAATATAAGTATTATAAATATATGATATTGTATTTTGCTGTATGCTTATAATATATGTTAATATAAGGGCTATAATATTTTCATAATGGGTTAAAGGTTTTGTTTTATGAGTTTAGAATATAGTGTTTATATATATATATATTAATATATTAATATATATATGTGCGTATAGTTGTTTTATTATATTAAAGGGAGAAGTATTTTCTTTTAGTTGAAATTAAACATTAATTATATGCATATTTTAAAGGATAAATATATAATTGATAAGTGTGTATTTTATTTTAAAAGGTGATTTATTTTCTTAAAATGGAGAAGTAATTAACTTAGATATGAGACAATGGTAAAAAGGATTAGATGGAAACTAGATATAGGAAATTGCGGCTTAACGAAGAAGGATTGATTTTAATTTGCCATATGTATTGTGTCCACCAGAATCAAACAAATTTTCAAACCCTTATGTGAATGTGTAAGAACATAGTTGTTTTAAATTGTTTAAATGCACCACTATGATGAATGATTGGATTACGAAATCCTAAAGTAGTTTACTATATATTGCTTATGATGCTTTTTCTTGGTGTGGGACAATCTAGTCAGTGATTTGTAGGTCTTCCTAATAGGACCTTCTTTTATGTGTTTGGGTGGTTGTTATGTTGGTCAACCCTAGTCTACCCTGGCTAGTGCACGCATTGTGTCCAGTCAACCCAGTCATCTTGGTCGAGATAGGTTGACCTCATGTCGTGGTTAGGGTTTCATCATTCTGAGATTGTACGTGAGTACCTTTGGTGGTGGCTTAGTTCCACGTGCTATCTTAGAGAAGTGGCTTGCATTTAGGGCCGGCACACAAAGTGGTGCCAGGAGATCTCAATGTAAGTGGGTTAATTCAGTGAAAACTTAAATCAATTAATTAGCATAGGTGGTACTTTTATCTAAAAGGATTAATTTTGCCTCGCTCATGGGCGCAAGTGCTTGTATAGACTTGAGATGAGACGAGAAGGCCTGGAATGGCAAGATCGTTATCTTGTCTCTTCGAAAGATAACTGATTCCACATTGGTTTCCATGTGGGGCCGGGAGTCATTAGAGGTTACCAGGATATCCTGAGATGGGGGCCGGGACCTAGGAAGACTTTCCAGGATATCCCATGCGACATTGTGATGACACTTCTCTTAAGACAGCATTATGTTTGTAATCATGGTGTGTTCATGTATGTAGAATCTGGAAGCATGGTTACCGTTATGTCATGTGTTCTCATGTTCCTATCATCTTCTAGTTGAGCCATGTTGCCCATGTTTATAGGTGGTTGGTCTTGAGCTTAAACCCTTGTTACTATCTCCTAGCATGGAGGGTGAGCCTTCGGGTATCACATGGTTGGGTGGAACGTGCACCATGCTCCGTTGTGTTGGAATTATCTTTTGTGGGTGAGACTTTCATGTTGGAGAGCTCATGGAATTCCAGTTGCTACCTTGGTTTCATTATGCTCATGCTTTTGTATTTCATTCACCCCTTATTTCATCGAGGTGGAAATTGTAATAATCAAGTATGTCATTGATTTGCCTCATTCTGGGAATGAGAGATGTAAATGTAATTATATCACTTTTGTCTTGGAACCGAGAAGGATCTCATGGGCTTTATGGAAATCTCATGTATGGAATGTATGTGCGTAAATTAGATTAAGTGAATATTGTTATATTTCATTTCATGCATGTTGTATTAATTTTTGTATTGAATTAATCTTTGTCTCGCAACCTTAGGGGATTGTTGGCTTTGTGTTGT
Organism: Sequoia sempervirens; assembly: GCA_007258455.2. Lineage (NCBI taxonomy): Eukaryota > Viridiplantae > Streptophyta > Pinopsida > Cupressales > Cupressaceae > Sequoia > Sequoia sempervirens. The sequence goes on along the minus strand of VDFB02065300.1, from coordinate 21,829 downwards.
TTTCATTCATGTAATTGTAATTGTTAAAAAAAAAAAAATTGTAGTGAAATTGGTTGTAGTTTGCAACTTCCCCCAGGGTTGCGTGGCGGGGCCACTACAGATGGTTTTGACCTTTGTTGCCTCCAGTGTTTGGAGTGAGTTTTATCATATTGGTATGCACTTTGGATTCTCTTGGTGATTGGTTTTGTTTGGTATGTTGTCAAGTAGAAGAGTGGATTTTGTTAGGGGCCAGAGCCCAAAGAGGTAAACTGGGAAACCTTCAGAGGTGGTTTAATCAAGTGAAAAATAAATCAATGTACTTAGATGTTAGGTAGTATTTCACACTAACTAAGATAATTGAGCCTCACTCATGGACGCAAGGGCTTGTATAGACTTGGGATGAGATGAGAAGGCCTGGAATGGCAAGGTCATCTATCTTGTCCTTACGAGAGGTATTTGATTCTACATGAGTGGGCATGGGGCACCAGGATTTAGTAGAGGCCACTAGGACAACCCATAGTGGGGGCAGGAGCCTAGGAAGATTCCCAGAGGATATCCCATGATGAGCTGTGTGATGACACTCTTTCTATGACAATAGTTGGTATTTGGTTTTATGTGTATTGTCTTCTTATCATACTCGATCTTCTTTATTTCTGGAAGCAATGTGACGCATGTCATTGATTGTTGGAGTTGTACTTGTGTTATTCTTATGGTTGTATGGTTCATGTGATTGATTATATCAGTGATATAATAATTATTTTACTCTAGAAGCAATGTAACCTTCGTGATAAGTGATGTGTACTTGTATTTATTTCACTTTAGTTTTGTGTAGCCTATGTCTTGAGGTAGATGGTCTTGTATAGGAATTCCTTGTTACTATCTCCTAGCATGGGGGGTGAGCCTTTGGGTATCACATGGTTCAGTGGAACATGCATCTTAATTCATTGGGTTGAATTTTGGTCATATGGTCGAGATTTATAGTTGGAGAGCTCGCGGGATCTAGTTCTTCATGCTTTATTCTTTCAGTTATAAATGTAATTTAATACCCCTATTTGTATTGAGGTGGAAGTTATAAATTGTAATCTTTATATGTTGGAAGTATCTCATTCGGGGAATGAGTGTTGTAACTATATTGTGAAGTATATTATTGGGATCATGCGGAATGCTTATGGATTTGAATTAATTTTATCATGGATGGAATGTATGTACATTAATTTGTTAAAAAATTAAATGTAATGGTTTTAATTCTTGTTTCATGTTGGGTTGATGTAAACTCAGTCTCATAACCTTAGGAGTTGTTGGCATTGTGTAGTGAGCTTTCATGCATTTTTTTTTGCTTTAAAAAAAAATTATTGCATTTGTGTTGTTAATTACAACTTCCCCTAGGGTTGCGTGGTGGGGGCATTACAAGACTAATGTTGTGAGGGCATTCAAATATTATTCATATGAGGTGTAAGTGGGGATTAGGCCTTCAAAACCCCTAGCTAAGTTTGAAACTCGGATGGAACCTTGAGTGAGATTTTAATAAGAGTTGTTGGTCAAATTTTTGGGTTAGGGTGCAAAAATAAACCCCCTAGGGTCTATACCATAGTGGTAGGGGTCAAGTGGGCATGCAATAGTGCCCCTACAACATGATTTGACCCCTAAAAAGATCTCATAATGGAGAGTGACGAATTTTGAGAAAATGATGGGGTGGAAAGATGGAGTGGTTTTTCAAATGCATGTTCTTATTAAGGGAAAAGGACCTTCATTGATGGTGAGGGGTGCACTCCACACCTACCCATCCAAGAGTTGCAATTTGTGAAACTTCTATATATTGGGAGAAGAAGGAGTGGGGTGCTACCCATTTATCCTTTGGGAGAACTTTAGTGAAGATAGTAGGAAGAGTGAAGAAAGGGAGGAGTCTTGTTGAGAGGGAGTGATCAAGATGGTTTGGTTGAAGAGGAGAGAATGATAGAAGAGTTAAACTTCAACACCTCAAGCAAAGAGATAAGTTCCTCTTGTTTTCACTTACCTTTGTTTATTGGTTGTAAGAAGGTGATAAATTGTATGGATCATGTTTGAAAATAGAGAGTAGAGGAACAATATGTATGAAAAGTAGTGTTGCATGCTATATTTTTATTATTCCTCGTAGAAATTTTAAAAGACTCCATCCATCATCATGGAGCTAAAATACATCCTGCTTGGGGGTATGGCTAGAGCCCACGAGGCTCCATGATGCCATTATGGTAGGGTGGAGAGCAGGCCCTTCTAAAATGGTTTGTCATCTACTTCATTTCTTGGTAATATTGTGGGGATGACAATTTAAATAAACACTATTTATTGAAAAAGGAAACAATACAAAAGCAATCATTTGTGTGTTATTTTTCGTAATATAGAAGATAGTATTTTGTTGAAAAGTAGAACATGGACATGAGAAGAGTTATTTTACTGGTTACCTGACCATCAAATTTTCTATGTTTTTATTCAAGGGGTAAACGCTTTTGACCAGAGCTATGAACCGGATACAACCATTCAACAATACCACCCCAACAGGGTTTGAACCTTGGTGGCAAGAACAACAATGCCACCTATAAACGATCACACCATGCCAATATCAGCATCAAATCTGCTATGTTATTTGTAATATTGATTTTTTATTTATTTTTATACATTGCTACATTGAGGAAACTGATTTAAGAAGAAAATAAAAGTTTCATTTTCTAAACTCTATGGTTGGTACTAAGAGGGTTTCAGCTAAATGATTATTGTAACACCCCTCCATTTTGTGCTCTATTGATTAGACAATGTGTTTCCTTATTATGCCTTGTTTCTATTAACACTTAAATTAAGGTGCTTGGTTGCTATTTGATCGCTGACTGTTAAGTGATGTGAATGTTCTATTTTGACGTGATGGCATTTTACTCTGACTTTATTGTTAAGGCATGCTTTGGATTAGATTAGCAGATATTTGAAATTATTGATGCTTTATGCTTTTGGATATATTATTGATGTTAAATTCGTTAGTTAGTAATACTATATTGGTGAAGGGGATGGGATTACATCACTTGCATGCGAGCGCCTGTGATCCCACAATTTCCCCTTCATGATGTGTCTACTATGTTATATGCATGTTCGACACTCATTTTGTTTGCAAGATTGCAGGTACAGGACATCGACTCCACTTGGTTTCACAGGTCTAAGCATGTCCATTGACCAATGGTAATTGTTTGGGAGATAGTAGCTAGGTTTTCCGTGCCAAGTCATCCCCCTGGTCATGGTGTGTCGTTGGGTCATAGTCGGGTGTAGTTGTTATATGTTGTCCCTTTCACCTTGATTTTATCTAAGTTCAAGATATAAAAGTAAATAAATAGCTTTTGTAGTTAAGTTGTTTAAATAAATCTGGCTATATTGTTAAAAATGTTATTTAATTTATTAAATAATTTAATGTAATTAATAAAATAATTTAATCTCGGATTAGATTTATTTTATTGATTAATTAAATTAATTGTGTTGAATTGATTAAGTTATTCTTTTGAATTAAAAGTGTTAGTTTATTTTTGGAAAGAAAGTTTTAAAAGTTTAAATTCTTTTGTTTGAAAAGAAAATTTTAAATGTAGTAAATTCTATTTGGAAATTGGAATTTTGTTCTAAGTTATTTAAAATTCAAATATCTTCAAAAATGCAATAACTTTGGGTGGAAAAGATATTTTAGAAGAGTTTCCTCAAATTGGGAAGGATTTGGAGAAGCCATGAAATTTCATTTTTGAATTTGAATTTGAGTTTCAGGGAGATAATATATTTCATTTGGGTTTTATTTTGGTTGGTTGTTTTTTGTTTGATGGAGAAATTTGGTTGCAAAAGGAAAACAGGGTTTTGGGTTTTTGGATTCAATCTTGGTTTGAAGGTGGAGATCTTGGGATGGAATGGTGGAGTGGAATCTGCAGAGGAACTCAACATCAATTATTCCTCAAGTCATGATCACAGGTTTTATTCTGGTTTTAATTGTTTTGAAGTTTTGAAATTTTGGTTTCAATTTGAATGCAAGTTTAGAAAAAAATTTGGAAACCTCTTTGGAATGAAAGAATCAAACAACAGAAATAAAAAGGAACAAAAGAATATCTTGAAAAATCTCTGTTTGAAGTTGGAAAACCTTTAGAAATTTGTGCACATGAAATTGTGATTAAATATTTTCTTCTATTGTGCTTTCTGAAAAAAAGAATTTCTATAATTGGTTGTTGATAACAAAATTACATAATATATATATATATATATGGATATATATATACATGTATATATCTATATATATATATATATAGATATATATATGTATATATCTATATATATATATATATATATATATATATATATATATATATATATATATATATATATATATATACATGTATATATCTATATATATATATATATTATTGTATATATCTATATAGACATGTATATATATATATATATATATATTCGTGCTGTGTTTTGGAAAAAAATGCAGGAACAGGGGTTTCGTCTTTTTTTTTGTTATTTTCGTAATTAATAAATAAATAAATAAATAATTGGAGGCTTTGTTTAATGCCCCTCCGTGTCGGTTGTTCTGAGCTTGTGTGTGAGTATCTGTGTGTGCTTCATTGATTACTGTGTTATTTTATTATGTGGAAAATATAATATGTTAGTAATCATGTTTAAATAATTAATTAAATTATAAGTGATTTGCAAAGTTATTTAAAATATGATTAGAAATTAAAATCATAATCAACTAAGTTAAATCAAATGATTTAGAACAAATGATCAAATTAATTTAATTCGTTAAAAGTAAAAGTGATATTATTAGATAAATTGATTTAAATTGTTGAAGTTAATAATCATTATGAACAAAATAGTCTTGAAAAGATAATTATTTTAATAAGAAATTTAAATGGATAAGGAAATAGGAAGTTGAAGTGTTTTAAAGCCAAAAATGAAACTTCACCTATAAAGCATTTGGAAGTCGAAGAGAACTTGAGAATATGAAGAATAAATAAATAAAAGTTGTAGTAGTTTGCAAAAATATTAATGGTGTTTTGAAGAAAATTTTGTAAATAGTTGTTTTTAATTATTTTAATATACACGTGTTTATTTAAATTCATTGTGGAAATGTTAAATAAATAAACAAATAAAAAGCTCAATCTTTTGTTGATTCGAATGGATTGGAATTTTATTTTTTTAAAAGAAGGATGTAGTGCCCCATTTCAATGCCATTGATGCTCTGAGGAGTTGTTGTTGGTAACAAGGATTTTATTATTTAATCGAATTGAAGCAAGGCGAGATAACACTAATAATATGCTTGGATTTGGTTAATAAAGTTAATTTAATTTTAAAGTTACTTGTTTTATCTGGAATGAAATAAAGAATTAGATTCAATAATAAACATTAATGGAATTATCTTTGGGAGTTAGTTATTTAAAGTAATCAGATTCGATGAGGAAAGATAATTATCATTTAATGATTAAATTCAATTAATAAATTTAATAGTGAGATTTTAATGGCTTGGCTAAGCGAGATATTTGAATTAAATAAATTATCATATTAAACATATTGAGGAAATAATTTAAATAAAATTAGAAGTGAAATTGTATATAACAAGTCAATATTGTGAAATAATAATTACACATTTATTTATTTATTTTAAATAATAAAAGATTATCTTGTGGGGGATAATTGTTATTAGGAAAATAATGTGATTTGCAATTTAATAAAGATGAAAAGATAATTATTTTAATAAGAAATTTGAATGGTTAAGAAGTTAGGAAGCCGAAGGGTTTTAAAGCAAGAAAAGCGGGAAGAAACTTCACCTATCGAGCAATTGAAAGTCGAAAAGAACGGGTGAATTTGCAAAATAAATAGCTATATTTCTAGGTTGGCAGAGGGAACAAGTTAGGGATCAGTAACCTAACAAGAAAGAAAATAAGGGGAGATCAGATGTAGGGTTTTTTGAACGATGAGACATACTTAGAAACACATGGAGGGACAACAGAGAGGTACACCGAATTCTGAAGGAAAAATAGATGAAATGGAAGCAAGGGATGAAGCCATCGATACCATATGGAGTAGTAACTGCAAAGTACCATCTTCTGGTTGAGAAAAGGAAGAATCCCGCCTTTTGTCATGTACTTGTTCGATGACCGAATACTGGCGATGGTAGAAAATGTGAGCATTGTTGTTTCATCAGATGAGCCACTTCTCAGATGCCTTAGGTCAAAAGGTACGCCTTAAACACAAATAAAATCTTGGATATTGAGTTCGTTCAATCATGCCTTTCCCTGTAAATATATATACTCACATTACAGTTTATACTTCACATATGTTATCATTGTGCGTATAATTTACAATATAGTTTACTGTCAAAAAGAATTGATTTCAGCGGTTTTGTCAAGGTAGTAATTCTAGTGTTAGACAAACTATATTATTAACATTCCCAGGATTTTTTTTGGATGTTGAGAATACGCTGCTAGAAATTTAAATTCTCTTATATAATGGATATAAATAATCTAGATCACATGATAATTGAAAATCCAATAATATTAAGTGATTAGCTGATGTATTTGAAATTGTAGCCAATAAAGAGTAGTCGTCAATGCTAGGGATGAGTTAAATTTTAGCCAAGCTAGCATGGTTAATATTCCAAAGGCACTGATTATTGGTATTGCACAATTATAAAATAACAGTCATCAATCTGATTTTAATTTCAACTCTCAAATGTTATCCGCAAAACTGAAGGAAAATGGCTTCTCACGTTTTTGCAACCGTAACCATCTCAAACTTGGAGGAAGCCTGGTTCGTGTGCCTTCTCTAATGCCGTCAATGAGTAGATTGTTCAAGTGAAGAAATTGAGGACCAATGAGCAGATTATTTAATTCTCTTGGTCTGCGCAATGTTTCAAGCCTTTGCCAATTACCTCCATTCAGTCGAAGCTGAGAGAAATTGATGTTATTGGATACGACATTTAGATGAGCTCCCTCGCATAGTCTGGTAATCTAAATTTATATAATCTCCCTGATATCATTGGCTTTCCATCACAGCTGCAACTTTAGACTAGCAAAGGTGCAGTAAATTTAATCACCTCTTTGATTTCTTAGATAACCTGTCAGTGGCGGAGTGTATAGATTTAAATAAACTCTCTGATTCTATTTGCAATCTGTCTCAACTGTCTCACCTGGTCATAATGGGAAATTTAATAGTTTAAATAATCTCTCCAGTTTCATGAATTGATTAGTATGAGTATATGCTTTAGATGATAGTCACTGTTCCAGGATATTGCTGAGTTCGTTACAGTTTTAAGTAGTGAAAAGATTAAGTTGAAGTGATAGTAGGATTCATAGGCAGTGATCTAAGTATAGTATAGTCCTATAGTCATAATATATATATATATAGGTAATAATCTGGTAGAAGGGATTTCAAACAATAATCTGTTCTTCATAGATATATAAATAAATAACAAAATGTTCTCATTTCTCACTATAGTTATATTGAAGTAAATATTGTATTCATGTTGTGTATGTAGAAATTGATGAAAATTGTTTTGTAACATAGTAATTCCTTGATGAATAATGAGAAATTCGAATAGAAAGGAAGATAAATGAACTTAGTATATTTAGGTGTCACTTTGGTAGTTCTTGGAATAAGTATCATTACAAAACCTTGAAACACTGTTTAACGAATCTAACTAAATAAGTTATGTGGTTAGGTTAAAGAGTTATGTTAGTTATTTGAGAAGTTTCTTAAGTTGTTATAAGGTAGAAGAGTAAATTTGAGAATAATTAATATGGAAAATTAATTTATTTATAAGAGCCCCAAGGGAATATTGTTACTTTAGATATCTATTGTTGAGTAATTAGTCTTGAGGGAAGGAATAATGCTTGACAAGGTCATAATTATTGATAATTGCTTAATCAAAAGGTTTCATTAAATTCTTGTATTTGATAAATTATTTTAAGGTGAATTTGTTGGGTTCTCAATTAATGGAATTAGAAACATTAAATTTTTAGAGGATTGCTCCAATAGTAATGGTTATGTGTGAGTAAAAGAGGTAATAGCTCTATTTATTTATTTGGAATATTTCTAAAGAAGTTAATTGATGAAATGTCTTTATATGTATATATGGATACCTATAGTGGTAGTATTTCTTCAGTTCGACTTAAATGATGCCTCAATAATGGAAGAGATAAGATATAAAGTAAGCTTTAAATGCTAGTAGAATGTTATCACTCTTTGTGGATTAGCAAAAAGGTAGTTTGTTAAATATAGTCTTTTAGGTGAGTAAGAAATTGATAGATTATTTAACTTAGAATACTTTGAGTATTAGTGATTACTTAGTATTTTATATGTGGAAGAAATGTCTTACTATTGAGTTGATTGTGTATATTTGGATAAATGTAGGGTTTATGTAAACTAGATGATTTTCTAAATGATGACTATCTCCTTATTCCCTTCTTCGTAAATTCTCTATAAGGATGCTTACTTGTTTCATGGTTGATTTGATGGTTTGAGCCGGTTGCTTTGTATCAAGTTGATTATGTATTTTATTTTATTTTATCGGAGGGAGCTCTTTTGTGTCATAAGGTTGTGATTAGATTTTTGGTCCTTGCAGATGGATAGAAAGTGTTTGTTTGTTTATTGTTGTTCATTAAGTGTATCCCCATGTTTAATGGTTGTTATGATGAATTTATTTTGATGTATCTCTTGAGTTGTTTGGTTTTCATAGGTGATTTTTATTTACTAAGTTCACATTTGATCAATGAATGAGTTTGATGGATCCTTATTATTTTGGTCGCTCGCTTGAGTCCTTTTGGTTGAGGAGAGTTCCGTATGATAAGTTTTTGTGTTGAGACTGTATTGCTTCATTTTATCCTCATTTGTGGGTTGTCGTTCTTTTGACTTACAGAGGCTTGAGATGATTGTCAGTTGATGTTCTCTCTTTATGTACTCTTGGCATGGCAAGATATTGGTATCATTATTTTGAAAAGGGTTGTACGAGACTTTGTGAGACTCTGATGTTGTACTTATTAGTGAGATGGGTAATGCCTCGCACACTTTTATGTTGTAATTCTTTGTCCAAGTTATGATATTACAACCCTTGATTGTTCTTGGTTCTTTGTTTTGATGTTGTTGGGTCTCTAGGGAGAGTGGCTCCTCATGAGGGCCGGCGCCCCGCATAAGGGAAAGAGCACAAGAGAACCCACGAGTGAGTTAGTAAACAAGTGATAGCCTAATAATTAACTTAGGAGGGTTGGGTAGTAATATCATTACAAGATTTATAATATGGATGCCTCGTCTTCATTAGTGCTTCCGCAGACTAATGGAAGGCTGAGAAGGCCGTGGTTGGCAAGGTCGTAACCTCGTCCTCATGAGAGGTTATCGACTCTGCATGAGCTACCCTATGGTGCCAGTGCCTCAAGTAGGAGGAAGGGCCAGGAGATCCATAGATGGGGGCCGACGCCTCAGTTTGGAGGAAGGGCCAGGAGAACCCATGTGGGCTATGCGATGACACTCTCCCCTGGTTGCCCTTATGTTTTACTTTATTGTGTTCCTCTGGAAGTAGGTTATGGGAGTTGGTTTAGATTGTTGTTTGAATTGATTTAAATTGATTTATGATTATTTTTTTCATTCATCGTTAGTATGTTTTGTGGTCTTGTATGATCTCATTTATAATTGATTTACGATCTTGTATCTTATGATACTGTGATTTTATGTTATTGTGTTGTTTAATTGCAATTTGGAATTGTATTATGTTTTTAATTAAGTGGATTTGGAAGTGTTTCATGATCATCCTTTGGTTACTTGTTACTGGTCATTGCTTTGATTTATGTGATGAGATTTATGATTTTATGTTATTTTAATGACTCTTGGATATTGTTGATTATGTCTTTGTACTTCTTGAGTTTTACGATACTTTTGTATGGCGTTGAGTCTTGTGGTTCCCTATTGTGGATGTTGTTAGTTGCGGTCTCTTTTTTGTTAGCTCCTCAGCACAGGGGGTGGGTCTTCAGACTCACATGGTCGGGTGGAACGTGCTACGTACCCCATTGGGTCCCCAGTCAAGGATCGAGAGGTGCGGATTGGTGCTGTTGCAATGACATCAGAGTTGTATCCGTCTTGGAGCCAGTTATGATTCTTTGTATTCATCATGTTATCTTGTTGTATGGGTTTCGTTCTTGATTGGAAACACTTTTGTATCATTGATCATTGTACTGTACTGTAATGTTAAACTTGGTATGGATATTGGTTGTGGCAGTTATTATTCAAGGTGTGGAGTTAATCATGTATGTGTTGTATTTGTTAATGTTTATTTTGTTATGGATTATATCTTGGCTTTTATTCTTTATTGTCGTTGTGCGGATCTTAGTCTTGTAATGACTCCTCGTGTACCCCAAGGGATGTATGTGTTAATGAATCCACTTAAATAAAATTCATGTTATGTCTTAATGTGTATTACATGTATGTTATGTTAATTAAAAAAAAAATTGTGCTGTAATTATTGTGTATTTATCCTTTAGGGTCCGCACGACGGGGCATTACAACATTGGTATCAGAGCATAGGTTCATACACTGGGCACTATGTGTGCTCGCTATGTAACCTTGCGCTTAGACCCACGAGTCTTGAGTTTCACTTTGCTTTTGTCATTGTTGTGAACTTGAATTTCTTTGGTTTTCTGGTGTCGGGTCGATGGTGCAGGAAACTGATGGGAAAGGATAGGACCCTCGGTGTAGTGCGCAATGCACCGATATCATTCCTGTCAGGGATGCTCTATGGACCCTTGTTTTAGTGTGATGTGTTTTTGGTAATGTGTTTTATGTGTGTGAATATGTCAAGTGTGTGTGGAATTTGCGATTTTGTTGTCCTTGAGTGATGAATTATGTTTTCTTGAATCTGTAAAGGTGTAAAATTTTACCCTATTTATTGAAATTGATGTGAATTTTGGTGTTGAATAATGGTTAAAGAGGAGTTCTTTGTGTGAAAATTATGAGTTTTAATGAAATTGTAAGGTTTTGGGGATAATTATTCTATGATTTTAGCAGAGTATAGTATCTTGAGGGTAAGATGTAACTTGAATTATTGGTACTAATGTGCATTACTCTATGGTAGCTTTTGACTTACAGGAAGTGGGCTTCAGAAAGCATAGTGATGAAGGTAATGTAATTGTAATATGCAGGTATAGATACTTATAATGTCAAGTAGTAATTCATTTTGATACAGTATAGGAATTAGATTTATGGTTAGTATCCTAATACGAATATTTCCTAACTAGTTAGAAGAAAATTGTTTATGAGTTACTAGAAATATTTTGACTATTATGTGTGGTTTGGTGGGAGGGACAGTGTGGTATCACTTGCTTGCGAGTGCCCTACTATGCTGGGAGTTCCTCTAATGATGTATTTGTGATATCTATATGTATTGTGCACAACGTTTGTTGCATGCAGGATTGCAGGGACTAAGTCTCGATTCCACCTACATTGTCAGGACAGGGCGAGCATTATATACACCCAATGGGTTTGACGTTGAACATAGGAGTTGACAAGAAAGTTTCCCCAACCTAGTTCGTCATATGTCCTAGTGTTTGACCAATTTGGTCAGGTTGCAACCCTGTCACCACTGTTGTCTTGGTATCATTTCCTTATTTTTGGTTTGCGTAATTTTCGTTGCTTTCTTGGTGACATTTAATTAATGATTTAGCGTGTTGATGTGTTTATGATTATTAACACTATTATTTGTTTGTGGTGTTACCATGTTTGTGCTTGGGCTCAACTTCCAGGAGTAAGTCAATGCCTAAGGGGGGAAGGATGTGGTGCCCTGTTTCAGTCATCATTGATGTCGAGTGAGTTGTTGTTGGTAATGTCATGATTTTATTATTTAATCTAATTTGAAGGTTATGAGATAAAACTAATAATATGCTTGGATTTGATTAATAAGGTTAATTTAATTTTAAAGTTACTTGTTTTATTTGGAATTAAATAAAGAATTAGATTCAATAATAAACATTAATTGAATTATCTTTGGGAGTTAGTTATTTAAAGTAATCGGATTAGCTGAGGAAAGATAATTATCATTTAATGATTAAATTCAATTAATAAATTTAATAGTGAGATTTTAATGGCTTGGCTAAGCGAGATATTTGAATTAAATAAATTATCATATTAAACATATTGAGGAAATAATTTAAATAAAATTAGAAGTGAAATTGTATATAACAAGTCAATATTGTGAAATAATAATTACACATTTTTATTTTTATTTTAAATAATAAAAGATTATCTTGTGGGGGATAATTATTATTAGGAAAATAATGTGATTTGCAATTTAATAAAGATGAAAAGATAATTATTTTAATAAGAAATATGAATGGTTAAGAAGTTAGGAAGCCGAAGGGTTTTAAAGCAAGAAAAGCCGGAAGAAACTTCACCTATCGAGCAATTGGAAGTTGAAGAGAACGGGTGAATTTGCAAAAATGAATAATAGCTATATTTAGTTATAGAGGGGGAATTGGTTGGGGATTGGTAACTGACCAAGAAAGAAAATAAGGGGGAGATTGCACGTTTGCAGAGGGGTTTTTTTTTTTGAATTCTAAGACAGAGATGATGTTTTCTTTTAGAAAATGACATGGAGGGACAGCAGAGAGGTACACCGAATTCTGAAGGAAAAATAGATGAAATGGAAGCAAGGGAGGAAGCCATCGATACCATATGGAGTAGTAACTGCAAAGTACCATCTTCTGGTCGAGAAAAGGAAGAATCATGACTTTTGTCATGTGCTTGTTCGATGACCGAATACTGGCGATGGTAGAAAATGTGAGCATTGTTGTTTCATTAGATGAGCCACTTCTCAGATGCCTTAGGTCAAAAGGTACACCTTAAACACAAATAAAATCTTGGATATTGAGTGCGTTCAATCATGCCTTTCCCTGTAAATATATATACTCACATTATAGTTTATACTTCACATATGTTATCATTGTGCGTATAATTTATAATATAGTTTACTGTCAAAAAGAATTGATTTCAGCGGTTTTGTCAAGGTAGTAATTCTAGTGTGTTAGACAAACTGTATTATTAACATTCCTAGGATTTTAATAAATTACCTATTTTTTGTTATTGATTTATTAAATTACCAATTATAAGAAGATAAGTGAGTAGAAAAAATCAATTTATGAATATATGGCAGCATTGATTTATTTAATTCTTGCTTTGAGTGAATATTTTGAAATAGAAAAGAATTCCTATTAATTTGTTAAATTGTGAAATTTGATAGGATAATATAGTAGAAGGGCAATTTGTGAATATATATATATATATATATCAACATTGATTGTCTAATTCTTATTTTTAAATGTGTATAGGGTGGAAATAGAATTTAATATAAAATTGAATAAGTTATTTTATTTATGAAGTTAAGTCTTGTAGATTTGTTGAATTCTTAGAAAAGATCTATTCTCTTTCTACTTTCTTTACTTCAAAAGAATTAAAATATATAAAGATATAGTGGTTTTAGAAAGGTATTTATTGTGTGTAAATTTATTTAGATAGATTTAAGATTTTAAGGTGATAAGTTCTAATATGTAGTTTGGGTATTTAGAGTATGGTTATTATTATTATCATTTTAAGTATAAAAAATGGTCTTAAGTGGTTGGTGCAATTAATTTAAATATTGGAATTGAGTGTTAAGTTAGTGAGATGAAGGGAAGTGGAGATAATGTATAAATTTATGTTTTGTATATAAGTGGTTATGAAATGGTAATGAGTTAACTACCCAACTATTAAGTAGTTTTCAATTATGTTGATAAATGAAAAGGGGAATTTAAATGTATGGGAATGGTTAGAGATTGATTAGGATATTCTCGAATTGGATAGTTTATTGGTGAAATTGGGATTGTAATCTTTTGAAAGTTCACTTCCTTTATATTCCTTTCATGGTTGATTTGTAAGTTCTCTTTATGGATAAATATTTTAGAATACTTGTGATGGTTATCTTGAATTGTTTTAGTTAATTGAGTAATTCCGTTGGGGAAGTTGTAAAGTTATTTAGTTCTGGTCGTTAATTGATTGTTTAATTAAATTTTTTCTCATTTGAATTTGTGGTTGTTGTTATGCAAGTGGTTTTGTGGGTTGTGAGTGGTTGAGCATTTAAGGTGTTCTTTAATTGGTCCCTTGGATGCCTGATTTCATGCTTTTACCTCTGTTGTTGAATGATTGTTTTTGGATGTTTCCGTATTGGTGTGAATGCCTTTGAGATCAATTTTGATTCAAGGAATCCTTTGACATTTAATTTGTGTTGTAATGTAACTAGGAACTTGTGTTTTGGTTTATGAGTTGTGGATAGTTGATCTTCTTGAATTTTTTTGATTTATTTTGTATCTAAGTTGATTATGTAGTCTGGATGGAATTGTTGATCTTATTTTAATGTATTCACTCATTATATTGAAAATAGTTCTTGTGGCTTTGTAATTATTGTTGTCATTGCTATGTTGTTGATTTTATGAAGGTGATTTGCGTACCACTATAAGGGGGTTCTTGTGTGGAGAAAATTGAGGTCTCCCGTGGAATACCTAGTTGGTGGCTTTTGGTTTTATTAAGTGATTTTGTTTAAGGGTTGATTTTCTTTTGCGTTCCCTATTTGAGGTGACACCATTGTTGATCTGTGGATGGGTCTTGATGAATCTTCTTTTTTTAATGGCTTTTCTGATTTACTCACATATTTGAGGAAATTTTATCCTTGTGTTGGAATTATTGGAGAAATACTCATGTTGCTTCATTTTAATCTTGTTTGTGGGTTTTCATTCTTTTTCCTTCCAGAGGCTTGAGATGATTGATAATTGATGTTCTCTCTCTTTATGTGCCTTGTTTTGGCGAGTGTTTTGGTTTCATGATTTTAAAAAGTTTGTACGAGAATTGTTGAGGCTTAGATATTGTATTTATAGCGAGATGGGTAATGCCTCGCACGCTTTTATGATGTGATTCTTTGTTCAAATTATGATGGTGCAACCCCTGGTTTCTTCGTTTTATTTTGATGTGGTTGGGTCTCTAGGGAGAGTGGCTCCTCGTGGGGGCCGGCGCCCCGTTTAAGGGGAAGGGCTCAGGAGAACCCACGAGTGAGTTAGTAAACAAGTGATAACCTAATAATTAACTTAGGAGGGTTGGGTAGTAATATCATTACAAGATTTAAAATATGGATACCTCATCTTCATTAGTGCTTCCGTAGACTAATGGAAGGCTAAGAAGGCCAAGGTTGGCAAGGTTGTGACCTCGTCCTCACGAGAGGTCTACGGCTCCGCACGAGCTACCCTATGGTGCTGGCACCTCAAGTAGGAGGAAGAGCCAGGAGATCCATAGATGGGTGCCGGTGCCTCAAGTTGGAGGAAGAGGCAGGAGATCCCATGAGAGCTATGCGATGACACTCTCCACTAGACTTCCTATTCACCTAGTTGCCTATGTGTTTTACTTTATTGTGTTCCTCTGGAAGTAGGTTATGGGAGTTGGTTTAGATTGTTGTTTTAAATTGATTTAAATTGATTTATGATTATTGTTTTAATCCATCTTTAGTATGTTTTGCGGTCTTGTATGATCTCATTTATATTTGATTTACAATCTTATATCTTATGATACTGTGATATGATGTTATTACATTGTTTAATTGTAATTTGAATTGTAAGTGTTTCTTGATCATTCTTTGGTTACTTGTTTATTGGTCATTGCTTTGATTTATGTGTTGGTATTTTTGACTTTAAGTTATTATATTGACTCTTGTAATCCTTGAGTTTTATGATACTTTTGTATGTCGTTGAGTCCTGTGGTTTCGTGTTTGGATGTTCTTGGTTGTGGTCTCTTTCTTGTTAGCTCCTAGCACGGGGGGTGGGTCTTCGGACTCACATGGTCAGGTGGAACGTGCTAAGCACCCCATTGGGTCCCCAGTCGAGGATCGAGAGGTGTGGATTGGTGTGGTTGCAGCGACTCCAGAGTTGTACTTGTCTTGGAGCCAGTTATGATGCTTTGTATTAATCTCTTCTTTTGTATCATGATTCTTGTTGTATAGTTTCCATTCATGGTTTGGAAACACTTTTGTATCATTGTACTGTAATGTAATGTTAACTCAGTGTGATTATTGGCAATGGTAGTTATTATTGTGTTGAGTTAATTATGTATATGTTGTATTTACTCAGATGGGTTCTTATCAATGCTTTATCATGTATGTGTTCTATTTGTTAATGTTTATTTTTTTATGGATTATATCTTTGGATTTTATTCTTTATTGTTGTTGTGTGGATCTCAGTCTCGTAATGACTCCTCGTGTACCCCAAGGGATGTATGTGTTAGTGAATCTGTTTAAATGAAATTCATGTCATGGCTTAATGTGTATTGCATGTATGTTATGTTTAGTTAATTTTAAAAAAAATAAAATTATGCTGTGATTATTGTTTAATAGTCCTTTGGGGTTCGCACGACGGGGCCTTACAACATGGTATCAGAGCCTAGGTTCATTCACTCGGCACTATGTGTGCTCACTATGCAACCTTGCGCTTAGACCCATGAGTCTTGAGTTTCACTTTTCTTTTGTCTTTGTTGTGAACTTGAACTTCTTCTGTTAGATGGTGTCGGGTCGATGGTGTAGGAAACTGGTGGGAAAGGATAGCACCCGCAGTGTAGTGCACAATGCACCGATATCCTTCCTATCGGGGATGCTCTATGGACCCTTGAGTTTTAGTGTGATGTGTTTTATGTGTGTGATTATGTCAAGTGTGTGTGGATTTGCGATTTTGTTGTCCTTGAGTGATGAATTATGTTTTCTTGAATCTGTGAAGGTGTAAAATTTTACCCTTTTTATTGAAATTAATGTGAATTTTGGTGTTGAATAATGGTTAAAGTCGAGTTCTTTGTGTGAAAATTATGAGTTTTAACGAAAATGTGAGGTTTTGTGGATAATTATTTTATGATTTTAGCAGAATATAGTATCTTTAAGCAAAGATGCAACTTCAATTATTGGTACTAATGTGCAATGCTCTATGGTAGCTTTTGATTTACAGGAAGTGGGCTTCAGAAAGCATAGTGACGAAGGTAATGTAATTGTAATATGCAAGTATAGATACTTATAATGTCAAGTAGTAATTCATTTTAGTGGATGAATTAGGTTTATGGTTAGTATCCTTATATGAATATTTCCTAATTAATTAGAAGAAAATTGTTTACAAGTTACTAGAATTTTTTTGATTACTATGTGTGTGGTTTGGTGGGAGGGACAGTGTAGTATCACTCATTTGCGAGTGCCCTACTATGCTGGGAGTTCCTCTCACGAAGTAATTGTGATATATATATGTATTGTGCACAACGTTTGTTTGCATACAGGATTGCAGGAACTAAGTCTCGATTCCACCTGCATTGTCAGGACAGGCGAGCATCATAAACACCCAATGGGATTGATGTGGAAAATAGGAACTGACAAGAAAGTTCCCCAACCTAGTTCATCATCTATCCTTGTGTTTGTCAAATTGGTTTGGTTGCAACCCTACCACCACTTTTGTTTCAGTATCATTTCCTTATTTTTGGTTTGTTTAATTTTTGTTGTTTACTTGATGACGTTTAATTGATGTTTTAATTTATGGTGTTGATATGCTTTTGGTCATTGATATTGTTGTATTGCCATGTTTATGATTGAGCTCGACTTCCAGGAGTAAGTCAATTTTTAAGAGGGGAAGGATGTAATGCCCCTCTGTGTCGGTTGTTCTGAGCTTGTGTGTGGGTATCTGTGTGTGCTTCATTGATTACTGTGTTATTTGATTATGTGGAAAATATAATATGTTAGTAATCATGTTTAAATAATTAATTAAATTATAAGTGATTTGCAAAGTTATTTAAAATATGATTAGAAATTAAAATCATAATCAATTAAGTTAAATCAAATGATTTAGAACAAATGATCAAATTAATCTAATTCGTTAAAAGTAAAAGTGATATTATTAGATAAATTGATTTAAATTGTTGAAGTTAATAATCATTATGAACAAAATAGTCTTGAAAAGATAATTATTTTAATAAGAAATTTAAATGGATAAGGAAATAGGAAGCTGAAGCATTTTAAAGCCAAAAATGAAACTTCATCTATAAAGCATTTCGAAGTCGAAGAGAACTGGAGAATATGAAGAATAAATAAATAAAAGTTGTAGTAGTTTGCAAAAATATTAATGGTGTTTTGAAGAAAATTTTGTAAATAGTTGTTTTTTAATTATTTTAATATACATGTGTTTATTTAAATTGATTATGCAAATGTTAAATAAATAAATAAATAAAAAGCTCAATCTTTTGTGGATTTGAATGGATTGGAATTTTATTTTTTTAAAAGAAGTGACTTTTGGTATTCTCTGGAAGAGGAAACAGAAGAGGCTTCTTGTGTGAGATTTTATTTATTTTTGTATTGGAAGGGGGGTGGCACTCTTTTGGAACAGATTTTCGAGAAATTTTGGGATTCATTTTTCTGTTGTAGTATTGCATTCTTTTATTTTATTGTTCTGAGAATTCATGTGAGGATTAAGATTTAAGTTTGAGGGAGGATCTTGGAGCTGCTGCTGGAAGGATTGGATCAGCAAGAAGGATAAAGCTTCAATAGTTATCTACAGGCGCAGGACGCCAGATTCTTCTCCTTTTAAATTATTTTCTTTATAGGATCAAATAAAATAAGAATTCCTTGCTGTGAATGAAATTTTCTCCTGAATTGAAATTTAATGCTTGTAGAAAATTCTTGAATCTTTAGAAATGCTTTGGACTGTTTTCAATCAGGAAAGCTTTACTGGGGTGGGACTGTTATTGATTTAAAGTGAAATTTTGTTGGGATTCTGGAATTGAATAGTGTTACTGTAGTTTTGTGTTAAAAATAATAGTGAACCAGTAAAAGAATAATCTCATGTGTGTGAATTCTAGGTTGTGTAAATTTCTATTTGTAGATAAATTTTACAAATATATTCTGTGTTTAAATATTTATATTGAAACAGTAAATTGTACAATTGAAATTTATTTCTTTGTATTCAAATTTTTTTTGTATGCAATATAAATATGTATATATATATCAGATATATATATAAATGAATACACACACACACACACACACACACACACATATATATATATGTAAAGATAGCATCAAAAGAAAAATTTAATTAAGATTCAAGTTTCTGCTGTATTATATTTGTTTTGAAATTATTTGTATATATATTTATTAAACTTATTTATTCAATTCCACTGATTATTTAATTTTGTCAAAATAAAACATTCTGTTCCTTTTTTAAAATAAAATAGAATCTGTTTAAAATGGAAATAATAATAAAATAGAAAGAAATCTGTTTTTTGTTATTCATTTATTAAATTACCAATTATAAGAAGATAAGTGAGTAGAAAAAATCAATTTATGAATATATGGCAGCATTGATTTATTTAATTCTTGTTTTGAGTGAATATTTTGAAATAGAAAAGAATTCCTATTAATTTGTTAAATTGTGAAATTTGATAGGATAATATAGTAGAAGGGAAATTTGTGAATAAATATATATATATACATATATATATATATATATATATATATATATATATATATATATAGAAGAGTATATATATATATATATATATATATATATATATATATATATATATATATATATATATATATATATATATATATATATATAATTTCATTGATTGTCTAATTCTTATTTTTAAATGTGTATAGGGTGGAAATAGAATTTAATATAAAATTGAATAAGTTATTTTATTTTTTAAGTTAAGTCTTGTAGATTTGTTGAATTCTTAGAAAAGATCTATTATCTTTCTACTTTCTTTTCTTCAAAAGAATTAAAATATATAAAGATATAGTGGTTTTAGAAAGGTATTTATTGTGTGTAAATTTATTTAGATAGATTTAAGATTTTAAGGTGGTAAGTTCTAATATGTAGTTTGCGTATTCAGAGTATGGTTATTATTATTATCATTTTAAGTATAACAGATGGTCTTAAGTGGTTGGCACAATTACTTTAAATATTGGAATTGAGTGTTAAGTTAGTGAGATGAAGGGAAGTGGAGATAATGTTTAAATTTATGTTTTGTATATAAGTGGTTATGAAATGGTAACGAGTTAACTACCCAACTATTAAGTAGTTTTCAATTATGTTGATAAATGAAAAGGGGAATTTAAATGTATGGGCATGGTTAGAGATTGATTAGGATATTCTCGAATTGGATAGTTTATTGGTGAAATGGGATTGTAATCTTTTGAAAGTTGACTTCCTTTATATTCATTTCATGGTTGATTTGTAAGTTCTCTTTATGGATAAATATTTTAGAATACTTGTGATGGTTATCTTGAATTGTTTTAGTTAATTGAGTAATTCCATTGGGGAAGTTGTAAAGTTATTTAGTTTTGGTCGTTAATTGATTGGTTAATAAATTTTTTTCTCATTTCAATTTGTGCTTGTTGTTATGCAAGTGGTTTTGTGGGTTGTGAGTGGTTGAGTATTTAAGGTGTTCTTTAATTGGTCCCTTGGATGCCTGATTTCATGCTTTTACCTCTGTTGTTGAAGGATTGTTTTTGGATGTTTCTGTATTGGTGTGAATGCCTTTGAGATCAATTTTGATTCAAGGAATCCTTTGTCATTTAATTTGTGTTGTAATGTAACTAGGAATTTGTGTTTTGGTTTATGAGTTGTGGATAGTTGATCTTCTTGAATTTTTTTGATTTATTTTGTATCTAAGTTGATTATGTAGTCTGGATGGAGTTGTTGATCTTATTTTAATGTATTCACTCATTATATTGAAAATAGTTCTTGTGGCTTTGTAATTATTGTTGTCATTGCTATGTTGTTGATTTTATGAAGGTGATTTGCGTACCACTATAAGGGGGTTCTTGTGTGGAGAAAATTGATGTCTCCCATGGAATACCTAGTTGGTGGCTTTTGGTTTTATTAAGTGATTTTGTTTAAGGGTTGATTTTCTTTTGCGTTCCCTATTTGAGGTGACACTGTTGATCCGGTGATGGGTCTTGATGAATCTTCTTTTTATTGCTTTTCTGATTTACTCTCATATTTGATGAAATTTTATCCGTGTGTTGGAATTATTGGAGAAAAACTCTTGATGCTTCGCTTTACCCTCGTTTGTGGTTTTTCATTCTTTTGGCTTCTAGAGGCTTGAGATGATTGATAATTGATGTTCTCTCTCTTTATGTGCTTTGTTTTGGTGAGTGTTTTGGTTTCATGATTTTAAAAGGGTTGTATGAGAATTGTTGAGGCTTAGATATTGTATTTATAACGAGATGGGTAATGCCTCGCATGCTTTTATGATGTGATTCTTTGTTCAAATTATGATGGTACAACAATTGGTTTCTTGGTTTTAGTTTGATGTGGTTGGGTCTCTAGGGAGAGTGGCTCCTCATGGGGGCCGGCGCCCCGTTTAAGGGGAAGGGCTCAGGAGAACCCACGAGTGAGTTAGTAAACAAGTGATAACCTAATAATTAACTTAGGAGGGTTGGGTAGTAATATCATTACAAGATTTAAAATATGGATACATCATCTTCATTAGTGCTTCTGTAGACTAATGGAAGGCTGAGAAGGCTGTGGTTGGCAAGGTCGTGACCTTGTCCTCATGAGAGGTCTACTGCTCCGCACGAGCTACCCTATGGTGCCGGCGCCTCAAGTAGGAGGAAGAGCCAAGAGATCCATAGATGGGTGTTGGCGCCTCAAGTTGGAGGAAGAGCCAGGAGATCCCATTAGAGTTGTGCGATGACACTCTCCACTAGACTTCCTGTTCACCTAGTTGCCCATGTGTTTTACTTTATTGTGTTCCTCTGGAAGTAGGTTAT
>VDFB02065299.1:0-21018 GCA_007258455.2 Sequoia sempervirens | reverse complement strand
TAATTGAAATAAATTATCTTCAGAAGCCGATGCTCCAAAACAAGGAATAAGAAAGTCACCTCATAAAGAGGACTCCAAAGCTGGCAAGACATAAATCAAGCTTCTTCCAAAAGACCCAAAAAATTGACTATTCAAATGTTGACAATCATGCTGATATGAAAATTTGGCATAGAAGCTGACAAAGCAAACAAGCAAGCTACTAATGTAGAGAAGCAACTAGCTCAAGCAGACAGCCAACCAGCTCAAGCAGACAACCAAGTAGCTCAACCACACAGGCAAGTAGCTCAAGCACGCAAGCAACCAGTTCAAGCAACATGACATCAATGACAAAATACTCAACAATCTCCCCCTTTGTCATTGATGGCAACACCTCCTAAAACCAAAACCAATCTGCACTTGGCAACACCTCCTAAAACTTGAAATACTCTGAAACCAAAACTGAAACCAACCTGCTCCCCCTGGCTTACTACTCCCCCTTTGACATCAATGACAAAATGACATGGCATAAAGAACAAATTTGTTGACTACATGACATTAAAAATAATGAAAATCTGATGAATAATCAATAGCTTTACAAGCTAAGAGGTACTCTAATAACTCATTCCAATACTCTTTTCCAAAATTCCAAAAACATAAGAAGAATAACTTGCATATCTGAACCAACCTGCGTAACTGAAACGGGGATGATAAAATATAACAATGAAAGCTCCCTCTAAGTCCAAACACCTTCTCAAGGATGGAGTGAAGTAGCTCCTAACTTCTCTTTTTCTACCTCTTTCTTCTTCCTCCAAGCTTTCTTAACAACTTCCTTTTTAGTCACCTATTGCTCTTTCCTTTTATCTTGCTTGAAAGAATCTACAAAATTGCTTCTACAAGTCTTTGTAGTATGACCAAAATTATTGCATTTGTAACATACAACATTGTAGTTCATTAAAGGAGCAAAAGCATTCCTATTCATAAATCTGAAATCATTTCTTGCATAAACTCTACAGTTTGCTGCCTTGTGACCAAAATGATTGCATAATTACAAGAGTGGTAGGGGGAAGCTCTTTTCTTCAGCACTAGCTATTCAAGAAAGAACTACCCAATCACTAGGTAAAAAAAGTTAAAGTCTTTACATGCATCTTACAAGTTACGAATTTCAAATTTACAACCATTAATAAAATACGATTTGCTTACTAACTCTTGAATATCTTATTTTGTAGGTTCTTGGTGGGGAGATTAGGATGCAAATACCCCAAATATTCAAAGATTAGCCCTCTACATTTTGTGTCAACCTTGCAGTGCTTCTTGCTATGAGAGCAATTGGAGTTTAATTTGAGGTCATTCGCATAAAGAAGAATAATAAATTAACTCAAAAATGCCTAAATGACCTTTTCTTTGTACAATACAACCTTCAGCTTCCCACAAAAAAGGTAGAGGACAAATCAAAAGAGGTCATTGATTTCCATGGCATTGATCCTTATAGCAATTGAATAGGAAGGGATGACGAGACCCCATTGTTTACTTTGATTGGATGCTTTTAACTAGCATTATGTTGTGCAGTTTTTGCACACACGCCCCACCAGAGGCGGGGACCCTCTTTTTTCTTTTGCATCTCCGCATCTTGGCTTGGTCAAATTTTCAGTTTTGCTCTTCTTGCGAGGTTATTTTGGGATTAAGTCCAGACTTGGTTTGATGAAGGCAATATTTTGAGGCTCTGGGGGAAATTCACTTCTCTTGGATTTTGGAAATGGGGATTTTGAGGTGAATTTTCAACATCATTTGTAAATCTCTTTTGCACCCGTGGATAGAGGACGAAAATTTAGGCTGGGTTGTTTTTTGAATTATTTAAAAATTCCTTCTAGAAAAAAAGTCATGAAGTTTATGGGATTTTGACCTAGCTTGGATTTCAGAAAATTCAGGCTACCTCGGATTAAGCCATGGAAAATTCAGGCTACCTCGGATTAAGCCATGGAAAATCCAAGCTACCTCGAATTTTCCAAAATTTCCATATTCGAAAAATCCAATACCCCTCAAAACTCTCGAAATTTTCCAAAAATGGAATTTTTTTCCAAATATGATTTATTTTCCCAAAATGGAAATTTTTCCGAAATGCATTTTTCCCGAAGCGGAAAATTTCAAAATGAAATTTTTTCCTTGAAATTTTAGATGTTCACGAAAATGAAAATTCTTGAAATGGAAAAAATTTCGAAAATAAAAAATTTCCGAAAATGGAAAATTTCAAAAAATGTAGAGTTTTCTTAGTAGGCCAAAATTTTATTCAAGTTTGATTTGGATATTTTATGGATGGGATTTTGTTTTTTACATGTGAGCTACTAATGATGGTATCTGTTTTTTAGGATTAAAGAAATCAAAAGGGGGACTTACATATGGATTCGTGCCAAGAAGGAAATTCTGGAAGAGTTCAACTCAAATATTAAATGTGGGGCCTGCATAAGAATCCATGACCAAACTGAAGGGATTTTTGGAAGCTATTTGCACCATGTGATGTTTGCTTTATCCAATTATGATTGTTATCAAAGCCAAGTTGGTAGAATATTATTTTCTCATTGTTCCATGATGTAACTGTTTATATACAATTGGATGATGTATCCAGAATTATCAAACCCTAATGTAACAGCTTGATACTTCTAGAAGTGCAATTACAGCCATTGGATTGATTTAATCCTGGCCATTGGTTCAAAATGTAATTTTCTATAAAAGGCCAAAGCCTTCTCATTTGTAAGGGGTTAGAATTCTGAGTTCAGATTTTAGGGGTTAGAAGGCCAGAATTGGCAAGTAGATTTCAGAAATTAGCTGTAGGAGAGAGAGGTGGAAACTGTTATGTAATTGTTGGAGAAGTTAATGCAAATGGATTGTTGATTTGGCAAACTTTGTGTTCAACTTCAACAGTTTATGGTTTCTTGTTCTCAATTCTCGGATGTTAGATGCTAGTTTTCGATTCTTTCATGATAATGGTGAAATGTGAATGATGTTTGATCGATCTCCGATCCATACTTTTGGCAATTTGCTGATTGTAGGTTGTGTAAAGTTAGTCTGGGCTTCATTTTGTGCTAAGTTCAACTGTGGATCCTATTTTACCATTGCGCTAGTTATTGGGTATGTGGATGAATATTCATAATCTAAAAATCTTTTGATTTCCTTAGAAGATGCACCATTTCTGTGGGGTTGTAGGCTTGTCCTTGACCAAGCAAAGATTGGTTTTATTGGGGATCTGTCCATTTGCAGCTTTCATCATTGTTATGATTGATCTTAGGAGTTAGTTTAGAATCTCTCTCAACCCTTTCTCTTTTGCTATTTCTTTATATCTGGGTTAGTTTTAGGATTGAAAGCATCACCATATTGTTACATCTAATGAAAGTACACTTCTAGCATTGTTCATTTATAAGGCCCTTTGTGATTACCAGCAATTTCACATTATCTCTAAGTTGTTTCACTGCATTTGTCAAGACCTGACATTAGAGACCTTGGGGTTATCTCTTGAGACTTGTTGATAGAAATTTACCGTACAACAGAAATAGAATATCACATTTTGTCTGAGTTGTTGCTATGCAGAAAACACATCAACAGATTGGCGCTAGAAGGAGGGCTGAACGAAGGTGACATAGCTGGAAGTTGAATGAGCCTTCATGTTGAAAATTTGAGATATAGTAGATCTCTAAATCTGAAAGTACAAATTCTGGGTCAAGATGGAAAAGCAGTCTTATGTTTTTCATGATGGAAATGGTCTTCAGATTGATTTTTCTCAACTTTGTGAGTCTCTGAATAAGAGATTGGCTCTCTGGAATAATAAGGGTTTGCATCACTATGCATTATCAGACCAGTGCAAAATTCATAATACCACTAGGCATAATGAGTTTGAATGCTTAGCCTTTTTGGGTAAAATCGAGATGGTTTTGCAAAGGGGTATTTTCATGCAAAACCTGCCTGAACCACTAGCCTCCACAAATTTAGAGTTTGTTGATGCTGCAATTGAGGCATTTACAGAGATAGTTAAAGATCAGCTTAGTGGTGATAAGGGTTTGCAAGATTTCATCTCATCTAAATGGTGTAGAGTTCATAATGCAACCCATTCGGAGTTTACTTGTCGTTCATGTGTGGACATTATCATTAAAGTTGGGAGATTCCTGGAGTGGAAAGAAAAGTTAGACAAGGAATGCACTACAGATATGGGTTGAGCATGGTCCTAATGAGTTACGCCAAATGCTGATTATTCCTGATCACGACATAAAGTTCAAATGCTGCATTTTTGAGGTTTATTTTGCTGAGTATAAGGATGAATTTGCATTCTTGAGGACTGTTACTGCTACCTTATTGCTTGTCCATGCATTGATGAACTATACGGGTGTGGGTCTCAATTTGTCCTGTCTAACTGTGATTCATTCTGAGTCTCTTTGTATATAATTTTGAATAAATGCAGCTTGCTCTGTTTTTCTTTTGCTTTAGTCTGTTTTTGTTTTCTTTAGGATAGATTGTTTTAGGATTAGTTTGCTTTGGTTAGTTTAGATGGCTTTTGGTTTGCTTCTGTTTTGGTTAGTTTAGGTTTGCTTTGGGTTTCGCCTTCGGTTTGGTTGCTGCTTTGCTTCTCCAGCTTGGGTTTCTCTGTTTTTTGGTTGGGGAAGTGTCTTTCCGGCACAATAATTATTCATTATCTAGGACTGTTCTAAGTATTTCATTTATGGACTTTAATCATGTGTCTTGAATGGATGGTCGAGATCTTTTGATAGCATCAAGCGGTCTGAATATTTGATTTAAAGAGGATGGGTCATTGGTTTGATTTGAACCTGAAGTATTATGAAATCTTATATCTTTCATACATCTTAAGAATTCTGAAGTTGCAGTAGGGTCCTTGTGAGGTCTTGTTAGGTGAAAAATCATAAATTTTTGCATCAGTGCCACTGTGATTCTCAGCCCTAAGTGTGAGCTTTAATGCTTACGAGTTAAAGTAAAAGAGGTTAAAAAAATATCAAAAGAAAGAAAAAGAAAATATTGAAAATCAAAAGCAAGAATTCAACTTATTAGGAGGATTCGAATATCTCTACCGAGGTTATGGACGCCTGGCTAGCAGTAGAGCTATGTTCGGAAGAATCACAGCGATAACCTCGTCGGGGCTATGGACGCCTAACTAGCAGCAAGGCTCTATCTAGGTTGTTTTTGAAGTTAGAATCATTTATGTAACCTAACTTGACTGAGCTAGGTTTCCGCAGTAGCTTAAGGAGGGAGATAAACTCACTTGCACACACTTGGATTTTCAGTTTATGGAAGGTTTGGTCTACCTTTGTGTTACATCCCGATTTTATAGCTACTATTGCATAGGGCAATTGATTGTAATGTTTGAATCTTTATAGTGAATAAAACAATGATGTTTTTATTATCAATAATGGCGTTCTATTTAAATGATGGTTTCATTTGATTGTTACTTCAATTGATGTAATTTTGAATGAATGTTGCATAGAATTATAGAATAATGTTATTCTAACTTGTGAGATGTTTTTAGCTTTTTATGAGCATATGACTGCCGATGTCATGTCATGGTGCGCAGGTATGAAGACTGTTCCTCCGGACAGAGGAGAGACATCATTCGGGGAAGAACTTGGTCGGGTAAACAGTAACAATTACCAAATTGAGCATACACACACATACTATAGATTAAGTAAGCCAAGTCTGTTTGTCAAGATAACGGTAAGTCATCCATAGACTTGTCTAATTGACCTTAAGGTTCTGAATTCACTTCTTTATGTTTAAGAGATGTGATTGTTTAAACGTCAGACTTGCTATACCATGACCCAAGTATGAATGATGTGAAAGTTGTGTTAATGATTGATTGGGAACGCACATACATCTATACATTGTGAACACGTATTTATATGTACAGACATATCAATACATGTGTACGTTAAGCAGATGGATATGCTCATACACGTGTCGACATGTATGTACGCATACATACGTATACACAGGTATATATATATGTACACAGTCCGCTTGATATCTGTGGTGAAAATAATATTTAATATTATTGCCTAGCAAATTTACATATATATTTATGTATAAATGTATATATCAAGGATGTGATAATATTTATGGATATTGACATAAATACATAAATACCTATGTAAATATATTATATATTTATATATTTAAAATATATGTATTAATATTAAGGTAATATTTACATATATGTAAATATATATATATATATCACGATGTAATGTGGGAAACTATATATATTTATATATTTAAAAATATTACACTTAATTGAAATACATATATAATAAACTATATAAATGTATGATATTGGAATGTAAATTATATAAATTTAAATAAAACACAATCCCGTGAAAACTCTTTGAATACATTTGAAGACTTCATTTTTTTGAATCGCACCACTTTGTAAAATCTTACAATGAATAAATATCTCATCTTAAACTATATTGAACATTTGAAAAAAAAGGAAAATACATTTTAAATCATGAAATCGCGTGAGAAAGTCGCGCGCATGAAGAAAAACGCGTCTGAAGCGCGCAGGCAGAGAATAGGTCAATAAATAATGGCCAAAAACTATTCTTAAGGCGTCTGAAATGGCAACGTGGATTGTTGCAGGCTCGACCTATCATTTGAAACGAATTTTTCAAATCATTTATATCAAATTAACCTAAAATCTGGAGAACGTCTTGAGCTGTCAAAATCCACCATGTGAGTTGATTTATTCTGCAATTGCTGTCATCTTAGAAGGTCGAATCACCTCCTTAATTCGCCACATTGCAAGTTTGAAATATTCTGTAGATGTCTGGCATTTTTCTTACCTTCTTAATAGCAAATTAGTTGAGCAGGGACCCTATATAAAGGACGTTACTTCATTCTTCAAATCACGCCTTTTGCTAAATTCTGAGTTGAGCTTTTGTGTGCGAAT
The DNA here is from genome assembly GCA_007258455.2 of Sequoia sempervirens. Classification (NCBI taxonomy): domain Eukaryota; kingdom Viridiplantae; phylum Streptophyta; class Pinopsida; order Cupressales; family Cupressaceae; genus Sequoia; species Sequoia sempervirens. Next base: position 14,102 of record VDFB02065299.1, on the reverse strand, counting down.
TCATCTGGAGAACATTTTTTTTCTGAGTATTTTACGGTGTGTGGGAGTAATTTCGGCTGTGAGAGTATTCATCATATCTGAGAGTATCATTGCATTATTCATTTCTGCCTGTCATCAAATCTGAGTTTAACATTAAAGGATAGAGATTATCTTTCATTCTGGTTTGAAAGTTCTCCATCAATAACAAGAAGGCTGGAGATCTTTTGACTGAAGGAAAAAGGAGCTTCAGACTCAATCTAAATCACCATCTGCATAAGAGTATTTTAATAAATATCAGGCAAGCTATTCACCTTCTTATTCCATTCTAATATACTTCTAAAGTTCAATAGGCATTCTATTCGTTCATACTATAGAAGAGTTTCTGATCAAGGGTTGAATTCCTGTTTACTGATTGTACAAGGATAAGAATGTGATATTTTGTTCTATTCTTTAATGCTTGCAAAGATTAGGATTTGCACTTAGAATTCATAATCAAAGATAAGGCTATGGAATTTAAGTAATAGTATTGTATGTTTTCTTTTGTATGCATTGCTTGCATTAGTGTACAAACTACACTGGAAACCTAGATACATTATAAAGTGTTTGCTTAATATTAACTCCATATGAAGAGTATATGTTTAAGTAGGTACTAAATACTAGGACGGGAATGATAGCATCGAGTCAAGTAACAATTTTCAGCTTAAGTCATTAAGGTTAACTTAGTGAAGCCTGTGTAACTCCTAGGCATTGATTTCCAAGAAAGGAGAGGACTTTGAGTTACTTGTTATGCTTTTCATTTCTAGTAGTTTAGCGTGATGTAGGAGGTCTAGGGTACGCACTACCCCGGAAGGACTAACCTACGCATAGTGTAAGAAAGCCTTAATGCAAATCGGCCCTGAGTAGTGTTTATGATAGATGACCTTCATTCGAAGTACTGAATGATAATACTTTGGCCAAAGTAGTGAAACGTACGACTGCCACGTAGACGTGAGTTAGTTGAGACTACACTGTCAGTTCATTGTGATCCGAGTACTAGTTCGAGATTGTGTAATAGCAAGGTTCTAGTTGTGTAGGACACAACACTATGCTCAGTTGGTAATCGTTAAAGGATGCCCTACCAATCTCTTCTTCGAAGGGAGGGCCATCTATCTAACGATAGGTGTGCGGGGGACTGCATTATAAGTCCGTGGTTGGCGGAAAAGCGCCCGAGTGATGTTTCTCCTCCACAGCAAGCGGCTGATGTACCAAGATTTGAAAGGACGATCTCCTGGACCTTCTTACTACTATTTGTTTTAAAGCTCATTGGAGCTATGATAGTTAAGGTATGTATTCTTGTTTCATGTATTGTGAAGTTTTTATATTGAAATGGAATCTTTATTGTAAACTAACATGACAATTTGTTCATGTTTTATCAATAAAGGAAAAGAAAAATTCTATTGCAATAACATGTTAACATGTTTACTTACTTTTAGGATGTAATTTATCGAAATTTTATTTTACCGAAGGGTCGGTTTGTTACACTTTGGTTCTGATTCTTCGATCTTGCATTTTGATCTGTTTGTCTAATATGGAGATCGAAACCAGAGATTTTGGGTTCATGATTCTTGTTCGTCATCAAAATGCTCTGGAGCATTTTCCCAACAGGAGTCGCCATTTGTTGTGCAATTTTTTCACACATGCCCCATCGGAGGCGGGGACCCTCTTTTTTCTTTTGCATCTCTACATCTTGGCTTGGTCAAATTTTCAGTTTTGCTCTTCTTGGGAGGTTATTTTGGGATTAAGTCCAGACTCGGTTTGATGAAGGCAATATTTTGAGGCTCTGGGGGAAATTCACCTGCCTTGGATTTTGGAAATGGGGATTTTGAGGTAAATTTTCAACATCATTTGTAAAAAAATTTGCACCCGTGGATAGAGGACAAAAAATTAGGCCGGGTTGCTTTTTGAACTTTTCAAAAGTTCCTTCTAGAAAAATAGTTATGAAGTTTAGGGGATTTTGACTTGGCTTGGGTTTCAGAAAATTCAGGCTACCTCGAATTAAGCCATGGAAAATTCAAGCTACCTCGGATTAAGCCATGGAAAATCCAAGCTACCTCGGATTTTCCACAATTTCCATTTTCGGAAAATCCAAGACCCCTCAAAAATCTCGAAATTTTCCAAAAATGATTTTTTTCCCAAAATGGAAATTTTTCCCGAAATGCGTTTTTTTCGAAGCAGAGAAAAATTTACAAAAATGGAAATTTTTTCCTTGAAATTTTAAAATGTTCACGAAAATGAAAAATTCTTGAAATGGACAAAAATTTCGAAAATAATTTTTTTTCCAAAAATGGAAAGTTTTCTTAAAAGGCCAAAATTTTACTCAAGTTTAATTTGGATATTTTATGAATGAGATTTTTTTTAACATGTGAGCTACTAATGATGGTATTTGTTTTTCAGGATTAAAGAAATCGAAAGGGGGACTTGCATATGGATTCGTGCCAAGAGGAAAATTTTGGAAGAGTTCAACTCAAATATTAAATGTGGGGCCTGCATAAGAATCCATGACCAAACTGAAGGGAGTTTTGGAAGCTATTTGCACCATGTGATGTTGTTTGCTTTATCCAATGATGATTGTTATCAAAGCCAAGTTGGCAGAATATTATTTTCTCATTGTTCCATGATGTAACTGCTTTTATACAATTGGATGATGATGTATCCAAAATTATCAAACCCTAATGTAACAGCTTGATGCTTCTAGAAGTGCAATTACAGTCTTGGATTGATTTAATCCTGGCCATTGGTTCAAAATGTAATTTTCTATAAAAGGCTAGTGCCTTCTCATTTGTAAGGGGTTAGAATTTTGGGGGTTAGATTTTAGGGGTTAGAAGGCCAGAATTGGCAAGTAGGTTTCAGAAATTAGCTATAGGAGAGGAGAGATCTGGAAACTGTTATGTAATTGTTGGAGAAGTTAATGCAAATGGATTGTTGATTTGGCAAACTTTGTGTTCAACTTCAACAGTTTATGGTTTCTTGTTCTCAATTCTCAGATGTTTGATGTTAGTTTTCAGTTCTTTCATGATAATGGTGAAATGTGAATGATGTTTGATCGATCTCCGGTCCATACTTTTGGAAATTTGTTGATTGTAGGTTGTTGTGTAAAGTTAGTCTAGGCCTCATTTTGTGCTAAGTTCAACTGTGCATGCTTGTTTACATTGTCCAAGTTATTGGGTATGTGGATGAATATTCATAGTCTAAAAATCTTTTGATTTCCTTAGAAGATTGCACCATTTTTGTGGGGTTGTAGGCTTGTCCTTGACCAAGCAGAGATTGGTTTTATTGGGGATCTGTCCATTTGCAGCTTCCATCATTGTTGTGATTGATCTTAGGAGTTAGTTTAGAATCTCTCTCAACCCTTTCTCTTTTGTTATTTCTTTATATTTGGGTTAGTTTTAGGATTGAAAGTATCACCATATTGTTACATCTGATGAAAGTACACTTCTAGCATTGTTCATTTGTAAGGCCCCTTGTGATTACCAGCAATTTCACATTATCTCTGAGTTGTTTCACTGCATTTGTCAAGACTTGACATTAAAGACCTTGGGGTTATCTCTTGAGGCTTGCTGATAGAGATTTACCTTTCAAGAGAGATAGAATATAACATTTTGTCAGAGTTGTTGTTGTGCAGAAAACACCATCAACACATTACCACCTCTTTTCTCCACCTAGAGCACTCAAAAGGTTCTAAACTAAGGCTAGCACACTTTATCATGGTAAAATCCATCCAAACTTCTGCCTAAAACATGACAAGTGGTAGACTTGTAACTGATCAGCCACAAGGAAGAGATAGAACAATCAAAACAATGTAAGTACACTTTTGGAGGGGCAATGCCACCTAAGAAATCTGCCAGGCATGTAAAAAGATGGCAAATGGATAGGAAATCTGTGCGTAAGCATTTATAGGCATGAGATAATGTACTACTTTTTGGTTGGAAAAACCCAGCAAAAGTTTGGCCATACATGATAAAACTTGGCTAAGTCGTGAAAGTGCCTAATAGAAGGACTTAAACAACCTTAAAAGGGGTACACTTTTCCAATGACAAAGACCATTTAATATTTTGCCCAGCTCAAAAACTTGGGAAAGTGGTTATGAAAGCATGCCCAGCCAGCAAGGGAAATAATCAGTCTTAAGGAGGAACACAAATTTATCGGCAAAGCTACCTAAAATCAGCAGCAAACAGAAGACAAAAGTGGCTAAAGCATTAGTGATATATGCCAGCAATTGAAAGGGTATTTGTTAGAGCCCAAGAACACATTTATAAGGGCAGAACCACCCCAGAACTATGCCCCACTCTTTAAACATGGCAATATCATTATGAAACTCCACCCAACCCAAGTCATAAAATATGTGCTAAAGCAACAATGATATTGGTGCACCTTCACGAAGCTTATGCCATAACAAAATGAACTTATAAAGTGGCTTTGCCATTCACTTTCTCCACCCAAACTCAATAACCTTTAAAGTCAGAAAACAAGAGTGCACATTTCATGGATTGCAGCCATAATGAGCTCAGCCAAGCTGAAAGGTGAATAAAACAACATATCTGGGCACAGTTATTTGACAGCTTTGCCATTCAAATGTTCCTCCAACTCACTTTCTCAGTGGCTTTGCCACATAAAAACTCCACTTCTCTCTATGTTCAGTTGGTTGAAGAAAAAAAGTGACATATAAAACATGTGTATGAAGCATTGTAACGAGACTCGCCATGACTCGCCATGACTCGGCGAGTCCCGGGCCGAGCCAGCCTGGCCGAGTCTGGGGAGCTCGGACTCGGACACGCCGAGTCCAGAGCCGGACTCGCCGGACTCGCCGGACTCGCCAGACTCGCCAGACTCGCCCAGACTCGCCCAGACTCGGAGAGTCCCGACCCTGTGACCCGGCCGCGGCAGCAAGAAGTTAAAACACTAAAAAAACATAAAACTAAAAGTTAAAGTTAGTTTTTTTTTTGTTCTATATGTTCTCTCCAACCCTAAAAGCAACTTCATTTCACTCTTTTGGCAAAATAGGAGGAGAAGAGAGAGTTGTGAAGGAAAATAGGAGGAGAAGAGAGGGCAACCAGCAAATTGTTTAAAACAAAAGCAAGGTCATATATCATTTGGGAAGCTTCATACTGCTAAGGAGGTGCATTGAAAGTTCATTGCTAGTGATTGGGAGGAGTTTGCATTGCATTCCAAGCCAATTCTAAGAGGTAAGTTTGATTTTAATGGTTTTTTTTGTGTTTTTTTAACAAATAATTCATTGTAATTTGTAAAATCATTGTTTTTAAATTATTATAGTTTGCATTTTTATTTACAAACCCTACTTGCAACTTAAATAATTTTACAAACCCTACTTGTTATTGCAGCCACATTCATTTGCAAATCAAACCATATTATTATTTTCACAATGTCTCGAACCCCAGTCAGAAAAGACCCTGCTTGGAAACATGCTGAAATCTTTCCCGGAATGAAAAGAGGAGAAGCAAAATGTAAATACTGCAAAACAATATATCATGGAGGCATAAATCGATTGAAATACCACCTTGCACGCATACCCATCCATGATGCAGTGGGCTGCACCCTAGCACCTATTGAGGCTGTTCGTGAAGTGCAGGTGCAATTAGAAGATTTTGAAAGGCAAAAAGAAATTAGAAAGAGACAGAGGGAGGAGTTGGCAGGTGTTGGAGTTGGACAGGGACTTGGTGCTGTTGGAGATGCTTCTTCCATGCCTCCATACCGTCCTAGTGCTAGTGCTTCTGCTAGTGCTTCTCCTTCTGCACCATCTATTCCTATGCGTACTCCTAGTGCTGGTGGCGCTGCTACTACTAGTGGTAGTGGCAATATTAGTATTGGCCCTAGAGTTCGTAAATCTAGGGTGGACTCATATTTTGTACCACGCACTACTCCTGGTTCCCAACCGTCGCTTGAGAGCATGGGTTGGAACAAGGATGCACACGATGCAGCAAAAAAACAATTGCAGACTTTTGGTACTACTGCACCATTCCCTTCCATGTAGCCAGGTAATTCTTTTTTCGTTTAATTGTTTTAAAATTTATATTTAAATTTTATTGTTTTAGAATTTAGATGTATCTCACTATCGAATTCAAATTTAAAGTTAAAAACTTAAATCTTTTCATTTTATGACATGTTTTAGGTCTCCTTTTGGCAAAACATGGTTGATGCAATAACCATATGTGGGGCGGGGTTCAAAGCCCCCAGCGAAGATGAATTAAAGGGCCCACTTTTGACTCAAAAGGTGGCGGATGTGAAAGCACAATTAGAGGAGCAACGTGTGCAATGGAGGAGGATTGGTTGCACCATCATGACTGATGGTTGGACCGATAGGAGAAATAGGACGCTGTTGAACTTTCTAGTTTCCTCTGGAGGTAATTGTACTTACCTTAATACATTGATATTTGAATTTGATTTAGTTATTAATAATTTAATAAGGCTGATTTATGTTTTTAATTTATTGAATAATTGGTAATTTGGTTTTGCTTATTTTTTCAGGTGACACTGTCTTCATAAAGTCCATTGATGCTTCCGCCCAATTCAAAAATGCCACATACTTATGTGAGGCTATAGAGGAGGGGATAGCCGATGTGGGGGAAGAAAATGTAGTTCAAGTGGTGACAGATAATGCAGCAAATTATGTTGCTGCTGGTAGATTATTGATGGAGAGGCACCCAACTATATTTTGGACTCCATGTGCCGCCCATTGCATTGACCTCATGATGGAGGATCTTGGTAAGCTCCCATGGATAAAAACATGTATGGAATCAGCAAGAAACATTTGCAAATTTGTTTACAATCATGCATGGGTGCTTAACCTTATGAGGCAATACACGGGGTTGAGGGAGTTGTCTCGTCCTGGCCTCACTCGGTTTGCATCAAATTTTATCATGTTGCAATCCTTGATTCGGTCAAGGGCACCTTTGAGGCGCATGTTTGCTAGTGAGGAGTGGTCTTCCTCATACTTTTCTACAAGCACTGCAGGGATTGCTGTGGCTGATTGCATATTTGATGAGGCAGGGTTTTGGACACCAGCAGATGAGATTGTGAAGGTAACATTTAATTCTTTATTATGTTTTAATTTTTAATCATATCTTACTTTTATTTGTTCATTTTCATTGACAGCCACACTTACTTATTTGTGAAACATGTTTGCACTTTGCAGTTTATTGAGCCCTTGCTAGTTCTCCTACGAGTTGCAGATGGGGAGAAGCCCGCAATGGGCTACATATATGAGGGCATGGATAGGGCCACAGAGGCCATTAGATCAGTCTATGGTGGAGTTGATGATAAGTATCGTCCCATTTGGGAGATCATTGATAGGAGATGGCAAAACCAACTCCATAGGCCCATCCATGCAGCCGCATGTTTCGTAAATCCGGCCTTCCACTTCCGCCGTGATCTCCGTGCAGATAGAGAAATTCTTAGTGGGCGCTACTCGACGATAGAGAGAATGTTGCCCTCTGTTACTACACAGATAGTGCAGGAGATAGATGCCTTCACTAAGGCACGAGGAGACTTCTTTGCACGTCAAATGTGCAAAGATAGTAGGACAAAATTAATGCCAGGTAAAAATATATTTAAGGCAATAATTTTCATCTTTTTATATGATAATTTATTATTAAATGTTGAACTTGAACTTGAAACTTGAAATGAGATTGATTTTGTTTCTTTTTCTCATCTCGGATGGATGGTGGGAGATGTTTGGTTCTGATACACCGAACCTGCAAAATGTTGCCATACGAATATTGAGCCAGCCATGCAGTTCATCCGGTTGTGAGCGCAATTGGGGTATGTTTGAGCACATACACTCCAAGAAGCGCAATAGATTGACAGTGGAGAGGATGAATGACCTGGTATATGTTCATTACAACCTTCGGCTCAGATACAGGAAGGCTTTTGACCACGACAACACCCCGATCTGTTTAGAGGAGGTTGATCCACAGTCTGAGTGGATCACTGAGGCTACAGACGCAGTCTTTAGTGACGAGGACCTTGATTGGGTGGACCAGGCAGAGAGAGAGGCTGAGGTTGTAGCCATGGCTGAGGAGGAGGCTAGAGCACGAGGAGACATAGCTACTGGTGGAGAGAGTGGTATGGGGACTCGGGACACGCAGAGACTAAGGGCTGCAACCGCAACATCATCCAGACCTTTTAGACACCTTCAGGCTGATGTTATTCCATCGCGGCTATAGGGTGGCATAGAGTGATAGACTTATAGCTATTGTTTTGAATCTTTTGATATTTCATATTTGTATGGAACATTTGATTTCATGGATTTCATATTCCATGAGTTTTGTATACATTTGACTAATTTTATATATCAAAGTATGTTATTTCCTTCAGCAGCGCAACTACAATTTGTGTATTCTTTATACTTTCATGTGATCATTACATTATTTTCAGGTATGTGGATCAAATTTTCTTTTATTTGTGTTGTATTCAATAAAAGGTGCTTGAAACAAGTTTTAAATCCTTAAAAATCTCTAAATTTCTAGGGTTTTTCAACTTTTTTTCATTTTGCCGCGTCCGCGTCTGGAGTCGCCGAGTCGCCCTCGCCGAGTCGCCGAAGTCGAAATTCTTAGCCGAAGTCCGAGCCGAAGTCCGAGTCTGTGAACAATGATTCTAACCAACTTGTAGAGGGTTTTGAGGTACTTTGAGAGTATTGCGATCAGCAAACCTGTTTCAATTAGGCACAACTTGATATTCATTTTGAACACCCTGTGAGAAAGTGGGCTTACTACTTTGTGGCTCAAACTTATTTTTCACAGCTACCTAGGATAACATCATAACAAAATAAAAAGGCCCTATAAATAATAAACAATGAGAATCAGATGTAGCACATGGACCAAACGCATATTTGATGTTTGATATAGCCATAAGGACCCTCGTGCAATTGAGGCAGCATATTTCTATGAGCTGTAAACCTGTAGGGACACCTTAAATATAAGGCACAAATAAATTTTGATGAGGTGTATCCAAGCGAACCCTTCATACAGAAGAGACTTGCAACCAAATAAAGTGGCAATGGCAAGCATACATTGCACATGTCTTGCTTGGGCCAATGAACACCGAGGTTTGCATTATTGTAGCTATGAATTGCATTTACTAAATCAAAGCTATACATACATTCTAAAATATTATGAAATACACAATAAACATCCACTCTCCTCTTCCCAATGTCTTAATCTTGGAATAGGAACTTTTGTCTAATATGCACAAATCAGTTTTTGTCTCATATGTAAAGATAGTAGAAATTTTTTTGGTAGAATTTGTGGATAAAATGTAGATTAGGAGCCATGACTTAGCTTCTTCTCTAATTTACTTTATGGTTGTTAGCATCTTTTTTTTTGTGCTCAGGAAATATCGAAAAAAAACTGAATTTGGTTGCTTTCAAGCAGTCAATTCTTTGCTATCACTGCTCATATGTTGTTCATACTAGAGTGTCTTTCAAATGGTTTTGAAATCATATTCATTCCTCTGGTTGCTGTCCATGTTTCCTTTTGAAGTTGGCATTATGTGGCCAATTAATGCATTTATGTGAAGTTTTATTTTCTAATTTGATTATTATTTTTCTCTCTGATTTCTGAGGTTTGCCTTACATTGGCAGCAAGGGTGGGAATATACAGATCGAGCAGCAGAGCTTCTAGATATGAGGAATCCTGGAGATGCAACAAATGCAATGCATATACTAAATGAAGCACTATCAATCAGTCCACATTCTGAGCGTTTGCTTGAATTAAAAGCTCTTGCTCTTTTATCTGTGAGTGCATTGCATGTTCATTAATATAAAAATATTTGTGCTGGGACTATCTTGTAGATTCAGTTGAATTGCTCCACTTCTCACCTCTATGATACTAACTTCCAATTATTGATTGTTCTCTATAGTTACGAAAATATGGGGAGACCATACAGGTATGTGAGCAAAGCTTGGAGTCTGCAGAACGGAATTACACTTTAACGAACAATGAAACTCAATTGGGAAATGAAGATTCACTTGGGAGCTTGGCAAATTTTCCTATTAAACTATGGCGTTGGCGTATAAGTTCCAAGGCATATTTCCACTTGGGAAAATTGGACGAGTCCCTTGATTTACTGTTAAAGTATGAGGAAGTAAATTCAGTTGCAGAAAGGTGGGTGCATTGACTCTTTTTTATTGGCAATAATTGCTATTTGTTTAAACTACAGGGTTTTAAAATTGAGTTCCCAAGGTTCTTATGAACAAATATATTGGTCTGCAGGACTGGCAATCAGGGCCAGGAACCACTGACATCCTTTATATCTACAGTCCGTGATCTATTACGCCACAAGGTATTTCTGCTGTATAAAATCAGTGTCAATAAAAAAAATGGACATTCTTTGTAGGATAATTATTTTGTTTGGAGTTGTGCACCTCAATATTTATGGACTTTTTCGTGATTTGCACTTTTAGTTGTTGAGACATGGGCTTGATCTTAACCCAAAAAAACTATGTTCCATCAAGTTTCTAGGACAGGATGGCAGGGGATGGTGGGGTGTGTTTTTGGTACAGATTTTTTGTGAGGCTATTTTTTAGGGGATGGTTACTAAAAAATATACAGAAAGTTTAAAAATATAGAAAATTTCAAATATTCATACGATAACATTGATAATGTATTCACCATATACATCATAGGACCTTAATAAATAACATTAGAGTTGAATTGAGATTTCACATAAAAGTTGACAAACAAATTAACAAAATTTAGTTACTTTCATTGTCAATGTGCATATATATTATATAAAAATTACAACAAAATGTTCAAAGGCTACAAGTTTCAACTACAAAATGACAAACCAATAAAAAGTATGCAGCTTTTCCTAAGTAGCATTTGGTAACATATGCCTCTCTTGGAGCAATCTCCCAGCTGCCACATACATTGTTGCATTGTTAGTTGTAATTTGAACTAGATTCTCTATGCCCACCTCTAAGACAACTTCCTTCAACATTAGACTCAAAGGTTCTACATTTTTTACTTTGTCAGAGGCATGAACTGATTTAAAAAAATTACTTTATCATTTGAAGCTACCAAGAAGTTGATAAGGGTGCGGTTCTTTTTATCCATCCACCCATCCGAAAGAATAGTACATCCATAATTTCGCCATTGCTTCTTCTATTCTTCCACAACTAACTTTGTCTCTTTAGTTGCATCTGCAAGCAACTTCCCACGTAAGTCTTTTTGAGAAGATGCTTTGTAGTCTTTTCTTGCTACTATCAATGCAGTTACCAATTACTCCTGGTAAAGGTTGCTTGCCACATTGAAGGGAAGGTTGTTGAAGTACCAAAAATTGGCACATGCCTTATTTGTTTCTTGGTGCACCTCCCTGTTGCACCTTGCACCATCTAATGACGGTTGTGCTCCAACTATGATTTTGGGCACAAAAAGCTATGTGGTGTGCATGTGGGTGCTCTACTTGAAGTGGATGAAGTGGATGTCGATGTGCGTAAACCACAAATGGAGCCCACTATGCCTTAAAGTGCTGTATCTTCATTTCTTCTCATGTTGAAGGCATGCTTTTGTCTTCTCCCTTTGTAAATGCAAGGTGTGCATTCATCTGCTGTTTTATCTCTTTTGTGGTGTTGGTACAAGGCTTGGCATCATGATGAGTAATTTCTGCAAGATGGTATTTGAGGTGATCAATGCTCCATATTATAGGTTCTAGCATCTTATGTAAATGATTGTCCTAGGTGTTGGTTCCTATATGACATATTTTCAAGCAGGGTCTCTAGCACCAAGGGGATGAGTTCCTATAATTGAAAGTGATTGAGCTGAGACTAAGCTTAATGGGGAGTGGAAGCTTGATCTAGAGGCCAAGGGTTCTCTATTTGCCATTGTATCTAACCTACAAGTACAAAGTACAACATTTTAAATTATAAATACATAAATTTTTTTATCTTAAATTCAACATAAATTACTATAAGTCAACATAAATTTAGAATAAAATTAGTATAAATCAACATAAATTAGTTTAACTCAAACATAAATTCAATATAACCTAATGATGTTATTTCCCAAAAAAGGTAAAAATCAGAAAAATAATTTGTTTATACAAAAAAAGTGATTCCATTAAAAAACTCAGTATAAATGAACAAAAAATGTTCATAAATCAAATTTTTGGAAGTAAAATTGTAAGTACTACTAAGTTCTAGGAAATTATGAAATATTTACAATTTATACGCTAGATTTTAGCAATTAAAATGAATTTAAAATGCTTGGAAAAAAATTACTACCCTGACCTTCAAATTATTCGAATTTGCCTTTCAAATTCACTTAAAAATGCTTGCAATCAGCTCAAATTGATGCAAAAGTGCTGTGTGAGGAAGTATGAGGGACGTGGTTGTTTATATAAGAAAAAAAAGTGTTTAAAGTGTTTTTACCACGTCCTTGCTGCATTTGGTGAGTATTTTTCTTAGACTTGAGTACTTGATAAAAACTCACCAAAAAAATTTCGGCAAGTTTTTTGCCAAGTTACTTGCCACCAAAAAAAAGCGGTGAATACTCGTTGAGTATGCCAACTATGATCACTTTACATCTTTTGAAAGGCATTCATGAGGCTTTCTTTCATCTCTTCATCATTAGATGGAGATACTCTCCCAAGCCTTGCTAAATATCATGATGGGCCTAATATGCTCCTCATGAAATCCCAAATTAGGCTTCTTGTTATGAATGGCTTGCTTCATCTACCCAAGCATGCTGTTAGATGTCTCATGGATCTCTCTAAGACAAGGAGAGTTTGTATCAACACATCTTATTTTTTGAACAATAAGTGAGATGGGCAAACATATCTACAAAGAAAGAAATCAATAATTTAATAATATAATTAGTAATTTAAAAATCAACAATTTATTAATAAAATTAGCAATCTATTAAAAGTCAACAATTTTGTACCTCACTATGAACCACCAATCATCATCATGATTTTTTTGTTTCACAAATTTTCTTTGAGCTATGGTTGCCTTTGGCCATCTACCCCACTTTGTATTACAATTGTAGAGGCTTCTACACCTCAAGCATCCTTTCCAACAAAATAAAGTAGCTAGCATATCTAGTATACATATACTTAGGAATTCATTCCTCGAAAAAATATTGGACAAAACAAGGGACATGTGATAGTTGCAAATGAATATCTGTATGTGTCTAGTGGCTGCAACCATTGCTTTCACCTAATCTATTTTTCCAATGTTTTTCAATACGTTGTTCAATTAATGAACACAACGTGGGGTCTAGAAAATGCACTTGTAAGCATCCTCCACCATCAAGCCAATTAACTTACATATATGGGTTGAATTAGTCAGTATTTGTACAACATTAGAGGGCTAAATCTCTTCTATGGTCTCTTTAAAATTTTGAAATTGGAACTTTGTATCCTTCCTATTCCTTGAACTATCAATAGCTCTAAGAAAAATAGAGTTAACTAAACATTTGACAATGACATTGATGAGTGGCTGATATCTAATATCGGTCCACCCATTTGTGATGATAGAACAACCATACCTTATCCATATTTGTCTCATCTCGTCCATCACTATTTTCACCTTGGAATACTCCTTTATCGAGGAGGGAGGTGCATAGTTTATGTTCTTTAGGTGGGATAGATGAAAGACTAACAACAATTGCATCTTTGAACATTTGTTTAAAATATGGAGAGTGTTCCACATGAAATGATATGGCATTGGCATAGAAAATATTGGCAATAGAAGACACAACCGCTTCTTGTAATTGCATATATTAAACATTTCAGCAACACTTGTGGCCCTTTTCTTTACTCTTTGACTCTCAACATCTATGTATTAGGTAGGCAATAACACACTAGGCTGCATAGATGTCATGTCCCCGAATTGGAGATATTAAATTAATTATATTATAAAGTTATTTCAAGAAAGTAAAATCAAAAGAATGACTTTATATTTAATTAATTTAATAAAGTGACTAAATTAAAATAATAAATCATAAAGTCACTTAAGTAATAAAATAATATTATATTTTAGAAGCTTCTTGAAGTTGGATGAGAATTCTTTATAAGGAGCTGTTGGCTTGGCATTTGGGCATGTTTGATTTGGATTTCATTTCTCATTACTA
>VDFB02065298.1:0-101333 GCA_007258455.2 Sequoia sempervirens | reverse complement strand
TGTAATTCAACCCATTCCACTTTTTGTGCCTATTTTAACTTGTGGAATGGGTCCTCTAACTTATAAAATAAATTCCTAACCTATTTAGAATATTTTGGAGTCAAGGTTGGGTGTTTGGGATGATGTTCTAGGGCTGTAGCAGGGTATTTTCATGATGAAAATGAGGGTTTCAAGTGGTGTTTTGACAAAATGTGGGAAGGATTGTCCATGTAATGTATTATTCACCATGTGTAGGGTCTGGTAAGTGTGCTTGGTGCTTTTTTTGGGTCTAGAAGGTCTAGGAGATAGGAGTTTCATTAAAACCCCAAGTATTTTTCTTGAAATCGAGGGTTTGGTGTATTAGGGGTCTAGAGGTCTTGGACCTAGAAAAAAATCATCGAATTAGAGGTTTTGAAACATAACATACTACTATTTGAGGATTTTGAGTGAATATCTAGTGTTTAAAAGGTCCTCTCTTTGTAAACAGGGCTAATTTAGTAGACTTTGTGCAAGGTGGTCTATTGGATCTTAATGATGGTACAAAGAAACATGGTATGATCTCTTGGGAATTTGTCTTAGGGTCTATTTTAAAGCTTGATTGATGTTTGGTTGGCCATTGGATGGCCTTCTCTAAAAGATAAGCCTATTTGATGATATTTGGAGACTATAAGCCTATTATTGTTAGTTGATTCAATTTGGGTGATTGTGATTTCAAGGTTGATGTCTTTTTGAGGTCTAATTAGTTGATGTTGAAAAGAGTTCCTCCACCTCGAATTGCATCAACAAGCCCTCTAACATAACAAACCCCAAAACCCTCTTCTTTCACAAGTTAGGCAATGGTTTATTGAAAAACCATAATCAATACCTTCCCACAACCAACCAAAGCCTAAAACACCTTCAAAAAGGTCAGAACAAGCTTAAAAGTTCAAGAGATATCACTACCCCAAAAGATTTCTTCAAACCCTAGCAGTAAACCACCATTTTCCACTCAAAAATGCACCATTTGATATCTAGGGCATCATCTAAAAACCATCTATTTTCCTCCCTTGCAGAAAAAAATTTTCACACATGTTTTATAACCATAACTAAGCCTTTCCATTGAGTTATAGAAGAATATAGTGGGCGAAAGGCTTAATATGACATTTTAATGCACTCAAAACCCTTAAAACAGGGTATACAAATTGTACCTTAGTAATTAGCTTCTAAAATACAAAAAATCACTTGAGATCCAACCAAACAAAACTAAAATGGAGTTAAGTCTTCTGCCCACTGAATTCCATAAAAAATATAGCACTATCACCCTATACGAAACCATATAGTTCAAGGAAACATTAGATCCTAAAGTGCAAAAGGGTAGCAATCTTTGACGGGGTGTTACTCGGATACCATGGAATTTATGAAATCTCCATCTTAACCTATGGGATCATGTTGGGGTCCTCTACAATAACCTCTCTCGGTTTTTTTTTTATCTCGAAGTAGTTTTCCTGTGGTGTCTAGTTTTCAGTTGATGGAAAAAGTGTCAAATGCAAGTAGTGGAAAGATGCAACGTGGTGCAACTTTTGTTCTGCAACTTGTGTGACCAAACAGACTATTCCAATGTGTCTGAATATGTATGTTTACACTAGGAATGGTCATCTTTGGCACACAAACACGCCGAATCGCTTTGAGCTACGTTCAACCGGATCGATCCCTTAAGGGTCCAAATTGCAAAATGGCTACAAATCTCAATATGTTGTTACTCGGATACCATGATGCTTAGAAAATTCATAGGATTACGTTGGTCCCCTCTACAATAACCTTTCTCAATTTTTGTTATCTCAGAGTGGTTTTCTTGTGGTGTCTAGTTTTCAGTTGATGGAAAAAGTGTCAAATACAAGTAGTGGAAAGTTGCAAAGTGATGCAACTTTTGTTTTGCAACTCATGTGACCAAACGAACTGCTCCAAAACATTCGAATAGGTATGTTTACACTAGGAATGGTCCTCTTTCACACCCAAACATGCAGAATCGCTCTGAGCTACATTCAACCGAATCGATCCCTTACGGGTTGAAAGTGCAAAATGGTTGCAAACTTCAGCATGTTGTTACTTGGATACCGTGATGCTTAGAAGCTTCTCATCTAATCCTATGGGATATTTTTTCTCCCCTCTACAATAACCTCTCTCAGTTTTTTTTATCTTAGAGTGGTTTTCCTGTGGTGTCCAGTTTTCAGTTGGTGGAAAAAGTGTAAAATGCAAGCAGTGGAAAGTTGCAAAGTAGTACAACTTTCATTCAGCAACTCGTGTGACCAAAAAAAATGTTCCAACGTGTCCAAATAGGTATTTTTACACTAGGAATGGTCCTATTTCACACTCAAACACATGAAATCGCTCCAAGCTACGTTCAACCAGATCAATCCCTTAAGGGTCCAAAGTGCAAAATGTCTACAAACTTCAACATGTTGTTACTCGGATATTGTGATGCTTAGAAAATTTTCGTCTGATCCTATGGGATTGCATTGGGCCCCTCTAGAATAACCTCTCTCGATTTTTGTTATCTCAGAGTTTTTTCTTGTGGTGTCCAGTTTTTAGTTGATGGAAAAAGTGTCAAATGCAAGTAGTGGAAAGTTGCAAAGTGATGCAACTTTCATTCTGCAACTCGTGTGACCAAACGAACTATTCCAACGCATCCGAATAGGTATTTTATGCTAGGAATCATCCTCTTTTGCACCCAAACATGTAGAATCGCTCCAAACTACATTCAACCAGATCGATCCCTCAAGGGTCCAAAGTGCAAAATTGCTACAAACTTCAACATGTTGTTACTCGAATACCATGACGCTTAAAAGTTTCTCATCTAATCTTATGGGATAGCGTCGGGCCCCTCTACAATAATATCTCTCAGTTTTTATTATTTCAAAGTGGTTTTCATGTGGTGTCCAATTTTCAGTTGATGGAAAAACTGTCAAATGCAAGTAGCGAAAAGTTGCAAATTAGTACAACTTTCATTCTGCAACTCGTGTGACCAAAAAAATTGTTCCAACACGTCTGAATAGGTATGTTTACGCTAGGCATAGTCCTCTTTCTCACCCAAACACGCAGAATCGCTTTAAGCTATGTTCAACCGGATTGATCCCTCAAGGGTCCAAAGTGCAAAATGGCTACAAACTTTAGCATGCTGGTACTTGGATACTGTGACACTTAGAAACTTCTTGTTTGATCCTATGGGATTGGGTTGGGATCCTCTATGATTAAATCTCTTGGTTTTTGTTATCTCAGAGTGGTTTTTCTATGGTGTCTAGTTTTCACTTGATGGAAAAAGTGTCAAATGCAAGCAGTGGAAAGTTGCAAAGTAGTGCAACTTTTGTTCTGCAACTCATGTGACCAAACAAACTATTCCAACCTATATGAATAAGTATTTTTATGCTAGGCATGGTTTTCTTTCACACCTAAACACAAAGAATCGCTTCTAGCTACATTCAACCAGATAGAATCCTTAAGGGTCTAAAGTGAAAAATGGTTGCAAACTTCAACATGCTGTTACCCGGATACCATGATCATTAGAAACTTCTCATATGATCTTATGGGACTGTGTTGGGCCCCTATACAATAACCTCTCTCAAATTTTTTTATCTTAATTTTTTTTCCTATGGTGTCCATTTTTTAGTTGATGGAAAAAGTGTCAAATGCAAGCAGTGGAAAGTTGCAAAGTGGTGCAACTTTCATTTTGCAACTCGTGTGACCAAATCGACTATTCCAATACATTCGAAAAGGATGTTTCCGCTATGAATGGTCCTCTTTTGCACCCAAGTACACGGAATTGCTTCGAGCTACATTCAACCGCATCGATCCCTTAAGGGTCCAAAGTGCAAAATGACTGCAAACTTCATCATGTTGTTACTCAGATATCGTGACACTTAGAAACTTCTCATTTGAGCCTATGGGATCACATTTAGACCCTTTATAATAACCTCTCTTAGTTTTTGTTATCTCAAAGTGGTTTTCCTGTGGTGTCTAGTTTTTAGTTGATGGAAAAAGTGTCAAATGCAAGTAGTGGAAAGTTGCAAAGTAGTGTTGACCAAATAGACTCTTCCAACATGTCCAAATAGGTATTTTTACACTAGGCATGGTCCTCTTTCACACCCAAACACACATAATCGCTCTAAGCTACATTCAACCAAATCAATCCCTTAAGGGTTTGAGTGTAGTATGTTGAAATAGGCCATTCCACCTATTGTTTAGGTTGTGTCTCAATGATATGGGCCTAATGTAAGTAGGAAAGGGAGTAGGAATAAGAAAATATCATTGATAAAGGCAATGGAAGATATTACTAATGTTGCCCCTATTGAAAATTCAGAATTAAGGCCCCTTAAAAGCAAGGCTAGAAGAGGTGAACAAAAGAAATTGCTTGAAAATAAGTTAGAATAGGTTGGAAATAGGGTGAGGTTGTGGAGTTTGATGTGTTCAAAAGGTCTACAAGGACAAGGGATGTCAAAATTATTTTATGGCATGACATGCCCTAGTTTGGAAAACAGGGGTTTTGAATGAATAAGAGAGGTTTGAGGGAGTAAAAGTGGGTAAAGTCAAGGGGTACCATAATTTGATGGTCAATTAAGTTTGTGCAGGAAGAATGAAGAGTGTTGGAATAGGTTTTGAGGTTTCGGTTCGGGTTCAGGGGTTCAGTTTGCCAGTTTGGCCAAAATTTTTTGGAGGGGGATTCAGTTCGTTTTGGGTTCATTGGTACAAAAAACATGTAAAAACAAAATATGTATATGCAGCCTAGAGGCATGAATTAAGAATAGAATATCACATAACATCATATAAACAACAAAACCACCATAAAATTGAATGTTATTTAAAACATGCATGATAAATATTCATCATTGAAACTTGAATTGTGGTAGCTTGATATACAAAGTCTATTGATGCTAGGGTTCAATTTGTATGATTTTGAAAAAAAAATCCAACTGAGTAGAGTTATCAACATTCTTCATAAATCATAAGAATTTGTTTAGTACACTAGCCATTTTAATTTCTTCTTGTAGTCTCAAACATTATTTTGTATCATTGTTACATTGGCCTTGAGAGTGGTAGCTTAATAAAGGCATGGCCAAGCAATTTTAACTCTTCACATAAGAGAAAAGAGATGTTGGAGAGTACATCAAGTCAGTGAGAAAAAAAGTGTAATTTGTTTTAGTTTGTAGTATTCCTCTGTTTCTCTACAGATGTGTGATAAATTCTCAATTAAATGATGTAGAACAATTTTTGAAAAAAGAAAGTTGTGTCACAATCCGCTTTCAATAGAGGCAAGCAAAAATGAAAGCTCAACCTCTTGCAATAAAAATGCTTGTTTGCAAAGAAAATGAATAAGAATGAGGTAGTTAAGGTGTTTGAAGTGATTTAGAAGTCACTTTTACGGTTCCCTTGGGTGTGAGTTAAAGTCAAACTCCATAAAACATTAAAAAAAATGTTCAAAAAAACACTTTTTTGGATGCCTAAGCATGCGGGTTCTATCTTGGTTTTCCTAGGTTCTATTTGGGTTCTACTCGGGTTCTCTTGGGTTAGACCAAAAAATGAAGGACCCTGGTCAAACCCACAGGCGAACCGAACCAGGACCCAAACCACCTGAGTGAACCAAGACCAGAACCGAGGCTAAAATAGAAGAACCCAATAACATAGATAATGTGTCAAGAAGTTGACTACTTCATCTACTCTAAATATTATGTTTTACAAGTGTCAAGTGAAGATTATGTATCCTTTACTTAATTGAGTTGTTCTAATCAAAGGATTAAATATATTGGAATCTTTTTATCAATCATTTAATGGAATACCAATTGAAAACGTATTTTTTGCTTTTCGATAAAGTTTTTTACCATCAAACAATTAATTTATTCAAGACAAACCATGAAGGACAACAATGATCAATGCTAGAACTAACCAATTAATAAGTATACACATGAATAAGTCAAGCGTGTACATGTGAATAAGGGAAGCACAAGTAGTCACAAACACGTAAGCCTTGAAGTATACATGTAAGTTGTAAAGTATACACTTGAATACACATAACTCATATCTATTGAACCATGAATTTATAATGAAAATATGGACACCATCAATAAAAATGATTTGTATTAACCAAATAGCCATGTACGCATACATATTGATATATGCCGATATAAGTATAAAATATAGGTACAAAATAGCCATATAGGCATACAATGTCAAATATATCCAATACAAAATATGTACAAAACTGCCATGTAGGCATACAACAAATGGCTATGGAATCAAAATTCATTTCTCTCCATGCTATGGAAATAAATTCTTTCCCTTTATTTGTCGATCTGATGGCAATAAGTTCGTCACTCATTTTTGTTGTGCTCGAGGAGTGCTCTTGCTGCTCCTCCTACTGTTAAGTTCTTGGTGAAGATTTAACTGTTACAATAAGAAGTAAAGACATTAATATATAGAAATTACATTATAAAAAATGATATATTTAACAAAATAATCACTTACGGCCATCTCACGATTACTCTCCACAAGGGAAATATTCGCACGCCAATGCTGAGGTGTGCTCAAGCCCTATATGAACCATCTAAATAGAAATTAAACTACAAATCAATAATGGCTTGATTTTTCACTAGAACTAACATCTATAACAACGAATGTAAATTGAAATTTTGTAATTTTCCTCATACCTCCCCTATCAGAGCCATCGAGGATTGTATAGCGGATGAAACAATAATATCCATTTCCCTCATAACATTTGGAGGTGTTTCTGCCTCCAACATCTGAAAATAAAACAACAAATTATTCAATCACAAAAAAGTTACAATAGCGATCCACGTCATGACTTATAATGTATGAGATCTAATGAACAAAATTTTGAGTACTTAAATTAAACTATATATTTCTGATTATCATGCTTACTATTTTCCCTATCCATATCTTGTTTGAAAGGACATGTTTTTAGTCTTTTACCCATAGCAGCAAGCCGATGAACTATTTGATTAAATGATTTCATAGACATGTACGATAACTGTGGTGGCATAGAGAAGGCAGTGAACTGTTTGAAAAAATGCCTCAAAAGAAATGGGGTCTCATGGTGATGGAATTCCATCACCATAAGACCGAATTTCTTTTAGGAATTTTTTCAAAAATTTCATTGCCTTCTCTATGGTATTATTGCTAACTATTATGCTTTGATAGATATTTTTCCAAGCATCCATAGTTTGTTAGAAAGCACCTATTTTAGGCTTTTAGCCATAGCAGCAAGGAAGTGAGTAGTTTGATAAAATGCTTTGGTGCACATGTATGAACAATGTGGTATCATAGAAAAGGTGGTGAGAATTTTGAAGAAATGCCTCAAAGAAATGTGGTCTCATGGTGATGGAATGGAATTCCATCACCATGAGACCACATTTCTTCAAGGCATTTTTTCAAACTACTAAGTTCTTCCTTATCTATGCTATTGCTTACTATTATGGTTTCATAGATTTTTTCCAAGAATCCATAGTTTGTCGTGCAGGTGCACCATTACAAGCACATGCCTATATGTGAAGTAATTGCATCAAGTTGCTTATGTTGACTTTCTAAAGAACTATATTGTAGTTGAAATTTTGTCATCTATCAATATCTAGTTATTAGTTATAGAATGTGAAGTAATGCTTTGAGTTTGAATGATGTGCAATGCAACATAACCAACGATATGAATATAAACTACACAAATCTATTAAGTAAAATTCATTAGTTAAACTCTTTATTCTATTACCTGTGTGTAGGTTTGAGTAAATCCACTGGCACTAAGAGGTGTTCCCTCGAAACCTCCAATATTACCCTATTCAACATCCAAAATCACATATTAAAATACCATTTGTAAAATAATGCTATTAACATGTAATAAATTTATAATTGTTTACTAGTTGTACATACCCCACCGATAGGTGTATTGCAGAAAAAAAGTAGGTGGAGGGATGATGTATCTAGTCTCAACACTGTGACCCTGTAATTTTATTAAAATCATAAAACTAAATTAGTTAATATTGCATTTCAAAATCAAAATTTAATAAAACTAATTCAATGAACATGCTAACTTTTACCTGAGTATCAATGTCATACACATCATGAAAAATGTTAGTCGCTCTCTCCATCTCCCTAGCTACGTACAGATCTTACGTAGCAGCATACAGATCCTATGTAGCAGCCTCCTGAGTGTCGGTGGGGTCATATGAACAAGTTGCCCCACAAGATTGACACACATGGGTTCGAAGGCCACCACTCGAAGACTCCCTTGGATGGTGCTGTAGAATAGGGCTAGTATGATGGATGAAACTCTGGGTCAAAATGTTGATCACCTGCAATGTCTCTATGACAACACTCTCTTTCACGACGGCAGGCATAACAACGTGCTCATAGGGCGGCCTAGTGAGAGCTTGTCTCCCTTTCAGCATAGGATCTGGCTATGCACCGGGCCTATCCTAAGCCAACCCCCCACCTCTCCCCTAGAAGTCCCTCATATCAAAATAATTTTGGATTTTGTTCAATATGAACTCACTGTATAGTTTCCTAAGAAAATACTGGGGGACTTCACAATTGTTGCATGGTCGATCATCAAAGACCATGTACCACCTATCATAAAAACGGTTTCTAATCTCTTGGTGGTGGTACCAATGAATAGGAAACCTCTTCGCATTGAGGATAAGATTTTTATTTGTGTGTGGGTCAGTGAATAATGAGCATAAATCACCTTTTGCAATTTTTAAATCCTTTACTTGTTTATATGATAATTTATCCACATATTATGCCCTAGCCGCCTACCTCCTATCTTGCCATCCAGTTATTTGTTTTCTAATTGAATCTACATTTTTTAACATATCTTTCAATGAATTTGTTAGGGTCATTCTTTCAATGGTTGAACTATTTGGATCACTCAACCTACTGATAAAATCCTCAATTTGTTTTTTGTTGTTCTCAATTTCACTCATCAAATTTTGTTGAGTGCCAGGAGGGTGTTGAGTGATTGGTGGAGGAGGTTGTTGTTGAGGTTGATTTTCTTGTTGAGGATTTTTTTCTTGAGGATTTGGTTACTCTTTTTGTTGAGGATTTTGAGGGTTTGCAAAATTATTTGCATCTCCTACAAATTTAAAAAAATGTATATCAAATATAACCTAAAACTAACAAAATCAACCTAAAACAAAGAAATTCAAAACAAACAACAAACAATACTTACCTCTCCCACCTCTTCATCGTCATGGCACCATCCTTGCAAAGAAATATCAATCGTTGCTAAAGATTTTAGCACAATACCTCCTCCTATAACGCGACGACGAAAGATCGGGGTTTTGGTGCGTGCAGATGAAAACAACAGTCGAAATGAAAATGAAATGATTTCACTTTTTTTTTTTGCTTTTAACATGAAATAACATGAGTGCATTATAATGCTCTCGCGTTATGGGTTTTCAATTTTTTTTTAGAAAGTGACCACAAAATTGCGACCCAACTTCATGCACCCGCCCGATAAACAAAAAAGTTATCATTAGAGTATATGTTTTCTTAGTTCAAAATCAAGCTTTCCATTGAATAACTTCTAACTTATTCATTAAGATCAATGCATACCCAATAAACCATATCAACTTGAACACAAATTTTATATGTTAATGTTCTATAATGTATATTATGCATGCTTTATCCATGTTATTTATTGAATATTTAAATTTTCCCTATATTTTTTAAATTTTCCCTATATTTTTATATAGCTGTCCACTGTCGTCCCTAAATTTGGCCTCAAAAATTTGAAACTTGGGGACTCGTCCCACTGTCCCCTGTTGTCCCCGTCCTAGAAACTTGGGGTAACCTTTCCTGAAATGGTTTTTCCCCACGTATATCCGGTGTTTGTGTTAATTGTTTATTTTTTGTTATGAATGTGTTGCTGGAGATTATGTAATTATTTGATCAAGTTTAATTTTTTTTGCATAATCTCTTCTCAAGATTGGCATAGGAAATTGTTTCTGCTACTTTAATTTCCTTACAATAACATCTTATATTTTGTAACCTCTAATATTTTATGACTTTTAATATACAAGATAGACTCTAATAAGATGACCATGTTCACATGATAAATCCTGTATAGAAGGGATATTCTTGGAATCCACTATATCTAAGATAATACACTCGCTGAATCCTACACAGAGAAGGAATATTCTTGGGATATTTCTAATTCATCATTAACAAAAATCCTTATATGGTTTACATAATTTTTTGAGAAGCATAACAAGTATGTTCCAAAGATCTTTGGGATTAAAGTCAATACGTTATGAACAAAGTTAATTTTCTCACAAACAAGGGTCTTGAAAAACTAAAGCATTTTCATGTTTAATGGAGAAGTTGATCATAAACTATCCTTCAACATCATAAGAATATATGTAGATGATGAGGGATTCCAATTACTGGTGATAGGAGATTATTGATTCAGAGGCGGGAAAATTATTGACCAGTCTTAACAGCTTAAGATCTATTTGTTTTTCAACTGAAAATAAAAAACCTTATGTATGAGCAGATGTACAAAATAGGGCACTGGTAGTTTTAGGCATAACTTAATCTAAGGAGAGCGTGTTAGTTTTATGAGAACTAACATGAGCTAAGCGAATTTTTTATCTTCCACCTACTTCTATTGGGAGAAATCCAGTAGTTCATACGACAGCTACGAAAGTCAGCAACAACTTTCAATTCAGTTGAAAATATCAATATGAAATTCAGCGCAACATAAGCCAAACCAAGGAATTCTCGAAAGAGGATTGCATAATTTGAATATTATATACTTTTACTAGGGCCATATTTAAGTGAGAAGTAGGTTTAAAGAAGTCCAGGGACTTAGATTATTCTATAAAAAAGTTAGGGAAGAAGTGTTAGAAGAGAAAACAGATTTCCAAAACAAAGCCATATTTTTATCTCAATTCACATTTGTATCTACACCATGGAAGCCATCATGGATAATAGTTACATTAGAAGATCCCTCAATTTAAATTTCAAATGCTTTTGTTACAAATTGAATTTCAAGGGAAATATGAAAACCCTAGCAGACCTACGTTACCAAAAATGTGATGGGAAAGCCCCGTTTCACGTCACGATGGTTGAAACGGGTTTCTTATCATGAATGATCATTTCTAAGCCATTTCTAATGAAGGATCGAAGAGAGATATCACAAAAAAAATTAAAAAATACAATAGACAAAAGCATAATAAGAAGATTAAACATAACAAGAATTATCTAAACATCATATTGTTGTTGCAACATTATATTCATTCACTGATCATGATTACATCTAGGTAGATATAGAAATCTGTAGAATTCTAATATATGCGATCAAATTACTATCTGATACTCTTCACAACAGTAGGCAACTATATTTATAGTTGTAGAAAGGTGGTTCACTTGTAGTCGATGCTCAAGGTGGTGACTCTAAGATAAGGATAAGTACAAAATATCCTACATGGGACAACTATAGTAGATAGAGATAAGTTCAAATTAGATTGTGGACGGTGGAAAAATAAAATTGTGGCAGTGGAGTAAATGCACTTTCAACTGGCGGTTGTCAATCCTTACCGTTGGAGAAATTACTTCCAACACTCCCCTTTAAATTCAAACACATATGCTTCAGCAATCACACTACTCAAATTTCTATCTTTGCAAATTATTTTGTCAACTTGCTTATACACTTGCTATGATTTCATCAATGCTTGTATTTATTCCTTGCATGATAACTTCAAACTACCCCTTGTGATCTTCAGATCTTCTATCTATAGTGACACTTTTCTTTTGGCAACTTCACATGTCTTCACTCTTTCACATTTTTCTTTCATTGATGCTTCAACATCTAGAATCTTCAAGTTCTAGAGATCGAACCTAGGATATCCCATTTTTCTTTTGGGATGCTCTAACCATGAGCTCTGGCCCAGTTGGTCACCAATCCATCATAGGTTTAGGTGTGATACATTTGATTTTCTCAACACCTCCCTTTGAGCTACATTGCTTGGTGCTCGAGGATCGTCAATTGTCTTTGTTGGCCTCATACATTTCTTACACAAACACATAATGCTACTGCATTCAACAGTATTATTTCCTTACCAATTTACGACTTCATTTGATTTGTCCTCTTTTGATCTTCTAATCTCCTTATCTTGTAATCTAAAAGTGACACTTTCTCTAGGCGACTCAAGACCTTTTCCTCATATCACAATCTACGGCTGATTACAATAGCTCCTTGTATTTTTGGATGGTCTGCGCATGTAACCTACATGATCCTTCAACATTCAGCAATTTGAACAACAAGAATTCTCCACTTTTGACTGGCGACGACTCCTTTTAACTGCTACTACAGTTTTGATGCCATTAACATCTATAATTTTTTTTTTCTTGTAAGTAGCTTCTTATTGAGCTTACAAGCGGTTTTTTGTTGAAAATATGACTCAATGCCTTTGTATCTACAAAACAACACAAACTACAATGATCTTCAGTCTTCAATCTTTGGCGACTCCAACAACAACGATCCAGCTTCATCATACGATGTGTATGTGGCTCGTTCTCCTTGAAAAATTCAACGATTTCCTCTTGATATTGCACCTTCCACTAGCAATCTTTGGTGACTTGACATTTCCTTTAGCATCTACATAGCGGTGCGGCTTTAGTACTCCTTCGATTCAACCATTCTTCTCTCTTCAAATAATGACAATTCGTAGATGGTAATCTCCTTCAGACTTCTGAGATATGGTTTTTGCAATGACTATCAACATGTTCTTTATTTCTACATTCCCTTGGTTGAGTGAAACCCTCGATTCACTTGGTGGTGGCTTCTCCTTTGCAGCTTAAATAGCAACCCATTTTTGATGACTTGCAGCATCAACTTCCGATAAAACTGAAACCTCCTCTTCTTGGAAAAAAAGAGTGGCGGCGAAGGGCTTGAAAACTACAATTTCTTTGGCTTTGACTTTTCTGATGGCGACTAGATCTACGATCGACAGTTTCTATTTAACTGCGGTTTTCAACAAACCCTATGATCTGCAATCTCAACAAACTGTAGCATCTTTTGGGTCTTTCAGCTACTAATGATCTCTTTAGGATCTTTCTTAATTCCTTCTACTGCTCCTTAGAAACTCACGCTCCTTCATGATTTCTGGAAGAACTAAATACAAATAGAACTAGTCTACTTGATTGGCCACAGAGCAGTCACACAACTTGCATCTTTCTATTTATGGGGCGATGTAAAAGAGGACCAAGAATTTTTTCTTAACCACACTGCAGTGTCTAGAGTGGCCTGCAGAAGCAAAGATATAAAACCATTCACACTGGCATACATCCCCAAAAAACCTACAACCCATTTTCATATACACTGGCTCACAAATACTTCAAAACACAGCTATCTCAAACCAGGCAACAACTAACAAAGCAACGATCTCCTTAATGATTATCTTTCCTTTTACAATAATGACTAGCATAAAACCCTTGCCTCAAGATCTTCATCTTGCTCTAATACCAAATAAAGGATCAAAGAGAGATATCACAAACATAATAAAAACAACTACAATAAACGAAAGAATAATAAGAGGATTGAACATAACTAGAATTATTTAAACATCATATTGTTTTTGCAACATTATATTCATTCTTTGATCATGATTACATAGGCAGATACAGAACTCTGGAGAATTCTAATATTTGCGATCAGATTACTATTTAAGAATCTTCACAACAGTAGGCAAGTGTATTTATACCTGTAGAAAGGTGGTTCACTTGTAGTTGGTGCTCAAGGTGGTGACTCTAAGATAAGGATAAGTACAAAATATCCTATATGGGACAGCTATAGTAGATAGAGATAAGGTCAAATCAGATTGTGGATAGTGAAAAAATCAGATTGTGGTAGTGGATTAAATGCATTTTCAACTGGTGGTTGTCAATCCTTATCATTGGAGAAATTACTTCGAACATCTAAGGCTGCACAAGGTTGGGATAATTTTTTTGAAAACAAATAGTCACTGGTCAAACATGCAGATCAACGAAAATCTCCGACATAGGCTAATTTGGATAGATTATGAGCCAACCCACTCACCACTCTAATCTTTTGCTTGTTTTTCACTGTATGAGCAATTTCTTGTATAAGCTCGGATTCTTATTTCGGCCATGCAACATTTGCTACCTCACAAGTTACCTGGTCATCCCAAACACCCATAAAATTGAATATCTTGCATTCATGGCTTAAATTGCTATCTACTGATGGAGGAAGCACACAAGTCTCATGGTCATCCCAAATATCTAGAGGATTAAAGACGTGGAATCCATGGTTTATTTTGCATTCTATTGATGGAGGCAACATACAGGCTAATCGCAAACCCAAGGTAAAATCAAAGAGGAGCACAATTAAAATGAGGGAGGCAGCCATCATAACATATGAATACAATCACAAAAAATTTGTTGATGGGGAATCTATATAGGAAAACTTTATTCTGTTGGGGAACCTATGTAGGAAAAATTTCAAATTGGTTTGGAATCTATATAATGAATATGATTGAAAACATATGTATAAAATCCATTTCTTATACACAACCTTTAAATATCCCGTTTTTCGTCAAATTGTCATTGTTGTTTCTGGTAACATACTAACAGACACACTAAAACTATAAAATATAATGTTGAAATCAGCAATAATTCATACCTTTCTATCTTAGGGGGAACGATGCGAAGAACCCTAGTTATTGACTTCAGTTTCTCGTTTGCAGGACTTTCATCAAATGCTTCTTCCTCCAACTATTGGGAAATGAGGTGTCTCAACCTTTCTACATATTTCCCATAATAGTTATTTTCATTTAATATTTTCCTACAACCATTACACATTGATGGTGCTTTGAAAATTGGTTTATTAGGTGTCATAAGATTCCCACATAGTGGTATATTATGAAAGACCTATTTTTAGGCATATTATGACAAAATTTATGACATCTATAAGGGTAAAAAATGGGAGTTTTCATTTTGGACGTGAGAGCTTATTTTAAACTGGAATCTTGTTGGAGAAGCCAAGCTCATGGTTTTGTAAACCACTGGTGGTTTCTTGTATTGCTTGAGGTCTATAAATTGAAGGTTTGAAGAGTAGTTTTACACATTGAGTTTACAAGTATTGTTATGCTATTGGAATGCTACCTGAATTCTTCTAGAGTTGTTAATTGGTGATACTCCTATAAAAGACTTGCTATGCAAGTGTATGTAATCTTGTTGTTGGATTTGAAATACATTGAGCAGGCTTTGGAGTGGGGTTTTTCTCCCGAAAGGGTTTTCCCCATGTATATCTGGTGTTTTGTGTTTCATTGTTTATTTCATGTTTTGAATGTGTTGATTTTCTATAACTACTTGATCAAGTTTTTAAATTTTCAATAATCTATTCTCAAGATTGGCATACAAAATTGTTTCTACTACTCTAATTTCCTTACAAGTGTTATCAGAGCTTGATCACCTTTGGTTTCAGTTGTGGGTTGTTGGGTTTTTTTGAGCTAATCAAGGTTTGAGTGGGAGCTTGTGCAGAGCATACTTTTTTTGTGATCTTGTTGGAGATATATTTTTTGAATGGCGAGCACATCCAGGAGGATTGAGGTAGAGAAGTTTTCTGGCACAAATTTTGAAATTTGGAAGTTGAAGATGGAAGATCTGTTGATTGATCGGGATCTATGGGATATAGTGGATGAAAATGTCCAAAGGTCTATGGATCCTGCTTTGGCTGCAAAATATGATGTAATGGATAGAAAAACTAAAGGTCTTATTAGACTATGTCTTGTAGATTCAATCCTAATAAATGTCCACAAAGAACCCACTTTGAAGGCTCTTTGGAAGAAGTTGGGTGAGATATACCAAGCTAAATCTCTAGTAAATAAGATTTTCTTGAGGAAGAAGTTGTATTCCTTGAGAATGGAAGAAGGTGGATAAATTTCTGAGCATATAGAAACATTCAATATGTCGGTGACTCAGTTGACCTTTGTTGGGGTTAAGATGGATGGAGAAGAAAGGTGTCAAACTTTGTTGTGTTCGCTGCCAGACTCATGGGATAGCCTAGTCATGGCCATTGGGAGCACTTCTATCATATTGAAGATGAAGGACATTGTTGGGTCTCTACTCTTTGAAGAGATGAGAAGGAAGGTCTCTCTGAATGCCAAAGAGGATTTAAGTGTTTGAGGAAGACAAAAAGAATGAGGAAAAGATGAGAAGCAATGTGGCCATTCCAAGTCCAAAAGTAAGGGGAGATCAAAATCTCCTGGTAAATCCAAGGCAATATGCTGGAACTATGGCAAACCTGGACACTTCTGAAAAGACTATAAAGAAGAGAATAAAAAGAAGAAGAAGAAGCAAGATTTTGATTCTGAGTCTGAAAAGGAAGATGGAGATGCCTTTATTGTAGCCTTGGACACTCGTGCAAGTGATAATGTATGGTTGATAGACTCAAGTGCATCTTTCCACATGAATCCTAATAGAAGCCAATTTAGTAAGTATGAAAACTATGATGGTGGTAAGGTGTATTTGGGTGATGATTCTTTCCTTGATATTGTTGGTTGTGGTAGTATTCATGTGAAATTTTTTGATGGTAGAGTTAGATGATTTGATGGTGTCTTGCATATCCTGGGACTAGCAAGAAATTTATTATCAGTTAGCAAGCTAATAGATGCGGGTGTGCATGTACAATTTTCTGAAGCAGGTGTGAAAATGGTGAGAGGTGCTATGGTTATAGCGAGAGGAAGTAGATTTGGTACATTGTACCAGCTTGATGCATGCACAGTTGAATGCAATAGTACTTCTGATAAGATTGAGCCAAAAACTACTTCACTGAAAAAAGAGATGGTTTCCTCTTCTGTGGATGGTCATGGCTTTTGGGTACCCAAGGATGCTCTGTCTACCGAATCAAAGTTTCCTGCAGAGAAGACCATGTTATGGCACCAAAGGCTTGGCCACATTGGAGAGAAGGGTTTAAAAACCTTGAAAAATAAGAACCTCGTTGAGGGGTTGAATGATTGCAATCTAGAGTTTGATTTCTGTGAACATTGTATTTATGGTAAACAAAACTGCGTTAAGTTTTACTCTTCCTCTCATAAGTCTTCATGTATCTTGGATCTTATTCACTCTGATGTATTTGGTGTTGTTGATGTTCCTTCTATTGGAAAATCAGTTTATTATGTTACTTTTATTGATGATTTTAGTAGGAGAACATGGGTATATTTTTTAAATAGTAAATCTGAAGTTTTCAGTCATTTTAAGGAGTTCAAGGCTATGGTAGAAACTCAGACTTGAAAGAAAATTAAATGTTTGAGGAATGACAATGGTGGTGAGTATTGTTCTGCAGAATTTGATAGATTTTGTAAAGATTGCGGGATTAAAAGATAAAATATAGCTCCTTCTCCGCAGCAGAATGGAGTTGCAGAAAGAATGAACAAAATGTTGATTTTGAAGGCTAGTAGCATGTTGAGTGGAGTTGATCTAGAACAAAAGTTTTGGGCTGAAGTTGTTGCCACTGCTTGTTATTTGATAAATAGATCTCCTACATCAACGCTTGTTGATAAAACGCCAATGGAGGAATGGTCGGGGAAAAATACTTCACTTAGAAATTTGAGAGTTTTTGGTTGTGACGCATATGCACATGTGCCTAAGGAGAAGAGAACAAAATTGGATTCTAAGGCTGTCAAATGTATCTTCATCGGCTACAGCTATGGTGTGAAAGGATACAAGCTTTGGGACCCTGTTCCTCAAAAGGTAATTTATTTCATAAGTGTTATTTTTAGAAAAATTAAATCTTCTCCTGTTACTTTTCAGCCAAAAGAGCATAAAGAAATTGAACAGAAAAAAAGATGTGGTTCAAATTCCTTCTACACCTAAAGAGTTGAATCAAGACCCCAAAATAGACAAGAAGGTGAGGAGAGCTCATCAAGCTCTGAATCTTTAGAAGAGAAGGAAGAAGTGGAAGAACCTCCACCTCAGCTTGTTTGAAGGTCTACAAGGCAAAGGAAACTACCTCAAAGGTATGGGTATTCACCTGATGATTGGAAGTGTATATTTTCTTTGAGTACTAACATTGATGAACCAAGATCTATTCAAGAGGCTTTAGGCTAGAATGATGCAGAGTCTTGGAAAATAATCATGGATGAAGAAATGGCAGCTCTTAAAAGGAATGATACATGGAACCTTGTACCATTTCCTGAGGGTCAGAAACCTATTGGATGTAAATGGGTGTTTAAGAAAAAGATTGGTTTAGATTGAAATGCTGAAAAGTATAAGGCACGGTTGGTTGTGAAGGGATACTCTCAAGTTGAGGGTATTGATTATGGTGATATTTTTTCTCTTATTGCTAAAATGACATCCATTCACTTTTTGTTATCTATTTGGCAGCTTATGATCTAGAAGTGGAACAAATGGATGTGAAAATTGCATTTCTTCATGGTGATTTGGAGGAAGAAATTTATATGACACAGCCAGAGCACTATGTGGTAAAAGGTCAAAGCAAGTTGGTTTGTAAGTTAAATAAATCTCTGTATGGCCTTAAACAAAGTCCTAGGATGTGGTACCAGAAGTCTGATACATATGTATTGAGTTTGGGATTTGTGCGGTCTAAATCTGATCACTGTGTATATTTTAAATCTGATGGTGATTATTTCCTGGTAATTTCTTTATATGTTGATGACTTGCTATTTATTGGGAAAGGAAAAGGTTTGATTGCAGAATTGAAATATCAGCTCTCTATGAAATTTGAAATGAAAGATCTTGGTGCAGCAAAACACATACTTGGAATGGAGATCAGAAGAGATCGTGAGAACAGAAAGCTATGGCTTGGACATAGTAAGTATGTTTATTCTATTTTGCAAAGGTTCAACATGAAGGATTGTGAACCACTTTGTGTTCCTGTTACATTGCGAACGAAGCTCTCTATTTCACAATGTCCTACATCCCCATCAGAGATGGAAGACATGAGCAAAGTGCCTTACCAGAGTGCAGTTGGAAGCTTAATGTATGCTATGGTTTGTGCAAGAACAGACATTGCCCAAGCAGTGGGAGCTCTTTCTCATTTTATGTCTAATCCTGGAAGAGTGCATTGGGATGCAGTTAAGAGGGTCTTCAAATATTTGCAGGGTACAACAGAGTATTCTATATGTTTTCATGGTACAGGAGATCAACATTCCCTGAGTATTCATGGTTTTGTGGATTCAGATTGGGTTGGTAATGTCAATAGCAAATGGTCCACTAGTGCATATGTGTTTACTCTTAATGGTGGTGCAATCAGTTGGATGAGCAAGCAGTAGGCTATGGTCGCTTTGTCCACTACTGAGGTTGAGTATATGGCAGCTACTCATGCCTGTAAAGAAACCATTTGGCTGAACTGTTTGTGTTCAGATATTGGATTGATATAGGGTGCAGTTACAGTTTATTATGATAGTTAGAGTGCAATCTGCCTTGCGAGGAACCCAACTTTTCATGCCAGGACCAAACACATTGATATTCAGTATCACTTTGTGAGAGATATGGTCGAGGATGGCAGGGTGAAGCTAGAAAAGGTAGAGACAGTGGCAAATGTTGCATATGCATTAACTAAGCCCATGAGCACAGTGAAATTCCAGTGGTGTTCTGAGTCTATGGGCCTTTTGGCCTCTAGCAATTGATCCATGATGGTGTTTTTCCCTTGGCCCTTGCAAGGTATTCGACAAGTGGGAGAATGTTGGGAAATGAGGTGTCTCAACCTTGCTGCATATTTCCCATAATAGTTATTTTCATTTAATATTTTCCTATAGCTGTAGCAGTTGATCCATGATGGTGTTTTTCCCTTGGCCCTTGCAAGGTATTCGACAAGTGGGAGAATGTTGGGAAATGAGGTGTCTCCACCTTGCTTCATATTTCCCATAATAGTTATTTTCATTTAATATTTTCCTACAGTCGTTACACATTGTTGGTGCTTTGAAAATTGGTTTATTAGGTGTCATAAGATGCCCACATAGTGGTATATTATGAAAGGCCTATTTTTAGGCATATTATGACAAAATTTATGACATCTGTAAGGGTCAAAAATGGGGGTTTTCATTTTGGACGTGAGAGCTTATTTTAGGTTAGAATCTTGTTGGAGAAGCCAAGCACATGGTTTTGTAAACCACTGGTGGTTTCTTGTATTGTTGGAGGTCTATAAATTGAGGGCTTGAAGAGTAGTTTTACACATTGAGTTTGCAAGTATTGTTATACTACTAGAATTCTTCTAGAGTTGTTAACTGGTGGTGATAATCTTATAAAAGACTTGCTCTGCAAGTGTATGTAATTTAGTTGTTGGATTTGAAATACATTGAGCAAGCTTTGGAGTGGGGTTTTTC
This sequence comes from Sequoia sempervirens, assembly GCA_007258455.2. NCBI lineage: Eukaryota > Viridiplantae > Streptophyta > Pinopsida > Cupressales > Cupressaceae > Sequoia > Sequoia sempervirens. The sequence goes on along the minus strand of VDFB02065298.1, from coordinate 81,009 downwards.
TCCCGAAAGGGTTTTCCCCATGTATATCTAGTGTTTTGTGTTTCACTGTTTATTTCATGTTTTGAATGTGCTAATTTTATGTAACTACTTGATCAAGTTTTTAAATTTTGCTTAATCTCTTCTTAAGATTGGCGTAGGAAACTGTTTCTACCGCTCTAATTTCCTTACATTGATGCCACAAGTTGTAGAGACACCTCAGATGGGTCAAAATTCCTGTCAGATTTTGCAAGCCAGTCACAAGGATTGTTCCATCTCATTATGAATACCTTCATGTTTCTCATAAAAGTAGACACTTGTGCAAAGCAAGGACGTCGCCTTGGATCTGTCTCCCAACACTTCACCTGCAATCAGCTAACACAGCTGGACATGAGGGCTCTAACAAAATCGATCTTCTGCCTTGCACAATAATTTGATACAAATATTTGGGATGTACACCAAGGAAAGGCTACTTCCCCATCAGAATCTCATAACAAGTCATGGCAAAGCTGTATACATCTTCTTTATGGGTATATTCATTTAGATTATCAATTTCTTAGAGCAATTCTTCATCTGGGAAGGGAAAAGCTTTGGGCGCCCTCCAGTAACATGTTCCCTTTGGATCTTCACATCAAAAACTAGATAGCCTCAAACTGGCCATTCCAAAGTCGCAGAGCTTAACTCACCCATAGCCTTGTTTTTTGAATTTTGTAACCACAAACGACTCTATGAGAACATTAGAAGCTTTGAGATCCATGTGCATGATTCCCTGGCAGTAAAGGTATTAAATTTCCCTCAAAATTTGAAGCATCATATCCACCGCAACAGGGAGTGCCAGGGGTGCCTTGCTACCAGAATTCTTTAGTAGTTTGTCCAAGCTGGAGCTCACTAATTCCATTACAATATAGCAATGACTTTCCTCAACGCATGTGCCTATCAACTAGACAATGAAAGGACTCTGTAGCTTTGCAAGAACTGTAGTCTCCCTGTCAAACAGATCACGAGCATCAATCAGAATGTCTTTTACGAAAACCTTATACCCCATCCATGACCCCTCGTACACTTCGCCAAAAGGTCCCTCTCTTATTCTTCTCTTTTTTATTAGATCTTTGGTAGGGATCTGCAACAACATAGGTATAACGGTTGCAGACTCAATTTTACACTCATCCCTGGTGGTTTCTAACAACTTTCTCTCCATGAATTGTAAAACCCCAATTTTTTTTTTTTGTTTTAAAGTCCAAGCCGTGCCAGCAGTTTGATTACAAGCCATCAGTTGGTGCCAATAGTCTTGCTACTTAAAGCCATATTGTTCTAAATGTAAATCAAACATTTCTGCAAAGAAGCGGAGTTCTCCAAAAGCGATTCTATCATTCTATGTTTGGATCGAGCACAAAAGATCTAAATCTAAGCAAAAAAAAGACCAACCAATATCGTGCATGTGTAAAACATTTCATCCACCAGCTATTGGTTGAGCAGTGTTCGAGGTATGTTTCTGCTTCTTTCATGGCATGATGCATTTCCTTCCAATCTCTTTGCACACGTTTGCTCCTAACATAGCCACGCAGGTATTGTCCATTATTGTCAATATAGGGGGCGAGTTCATCCAGTATATAAGTGCATAAACTTTTGCATTGCTCGACATGGAATTTGAAGCTTTTCCCGTTATTGAGAAGCTTGAGTTTATCTAGGGAATCCATAGCAACACTACGAAAATCTATAGGCGTGTCAATGTCCACAGTATCTTCCCCATTCGTATCCATCAGTTTAGAATGAGTTGCAGAGTAAAATTACACTAGAATTTGCAGACATGAAGTGGGCGAAGGTTCATAAATGCAGGGAAGAATTTGCGAACTGGATTACAAAACCACGTGTTGACCATAATCGAACGTTTGTTTAAATTATTAGAGTATTTTAATACAATTATATTTTTTAAATAAAATATTTTATTTAAAAAATTAGTATTTTAAGTTAAAAATGTAAATTATAATGTAGTTAAATAATTAAACCATTAAGAAATTTTATCATCTTAGGTCAAATAGAACTACTAACAATATTATAAATTGATTCTCACAAAAAATACTTTTCTATTTATTAAATAAAATTTTGAATAGAAATCTTATACAAGTTATCTTCAAAAGTATATCAAGTAATAAAATAGGGTATATGAATGCAACATGGTACCCACATATTAGGTTTTGAAATTGTCAATATAATAGTCTTGCCTAAGATACATGTGTAAGACTACATTTTATCTTGTGTGTTTGTAAATTTTTCAAAAATATTAAATATATTTTAAATTTATAATCAGCCTCATATTTTATTATAATAAACTATGTGTAATAAGTTAAAAATATATATAATAAAACTAATTCAAATGGCATTTTTTTTTCTAGATTCTAGAGTCTAAACTTTGGAAGGATAAATTTGGGGCTTAAGTTAATTTTTTTCAAGCTTTCATAAAAATACCCTTGGTTGGATAAATTTGGCGCTTAAGTTAATTTTTTGTTGAATTTATTGTAAAGGAGGGGGCTTTCTACCACATTGGGTACCACATAGACACTTTCAATCTAAATCATTTCAATTGAAAGGGTTTTAGATGAAAATGGTAAGAAATCATGTTTTACAACAAAGTAAAAATGTATTGTATACACAACATTTCAACTAATAACATGCAAATTTCAAGGTACAAATATAATTTATTATTTATAATGAATATCATGTTTATTTTAAATTAATTTAAAACAATAAATATTAATTATAAAATTATTTTCAATGACTATTTTATTTCAAAATTACTTTAAACATATGCAATAAATATTGATTTTAAAATTATATATATTTTAAATGTAATATTTATATAAAATTATTTTATATGTAATGAATATTCTATAAAGAAAACCTTTTATTTACAAGGATTATGAATGCTTGTTGTGTACCCACACTAGAAAAAGACTTAAAAATTAAAAATAAATGAAAATTGTAATTGAATGGATTTTTTTTTAATAATTTATCCATGTCTATTTATGTGATGATCTTGAAAATTAGAAATGTGTGTATTTTTTATTTACTTTTGAAGGGTTTAATCAAAAATTTCATTACTAAATATTAGCCAAAGCCCATGTTCTTATGGGCTATATAAATTCCTTGGAGAAGCTATCATTTTCTAGCTAAGTGGTTGTCTATTTGGGCGTCATGTATCACAAGGTATGTCAAGGGCTCCCCTTGTTGAGCCCTATCTAATTCTAGACTTGGAAACCATGGACTATTTGTAACTTGCAATGTATTAGTACATAGTAAGACCCAAGAAGTTACTCACTCTATATGGTCTTGGGAATGGGATAATGGGCCATGTGTATGGTTCTAATATTTTATATTTAGTGTTTTAAGATATTGGGGTAATAGTTTTTACAAATGAGATCATTATATTGGTGATCTTTCAAGAAAAACACTCTCACTTGAATAATATTGGTTGTTTTTATGTGTTTTACATCTTACCCCTTTGTGTTTAAAATCCTTGCAAAACTAGAAAAACCAAAATCTAAAATCAAATTTGAAACTAAATTTCAATGGTGCACTTAAATAAATGTCAAACTTGAATGGCCCATGACTAGAATTTTTTATAAAAAAGGGTGGAAAATTTTTATTCAAGGAAGATCAAACAAGTACATCAAGAGGCCTGAATGACCATACTCATCAAAAGACATACCACCCTCGACTCCAAAACCAATCATACAAAGACGAGCCAAAAACCAACCCAAGCTAAAATAAACCATCCAACCTTAACACAAGGCTACACCTTATGATCCTCATGAAGATATCTATACAAAGTATTTTTTTTATCTAGATCCAACTGTCCCCATTCTACAATATTCCATGTCCCCTACCTTTTGAGGCCCATTTGGCAAGGCAATCATTGTACACTTCTTCTTCCAGTTCTCCATTCAAAAAAGAAGACTTGGCATCCATCTGATATACTTTGAAGTCTTTATGAGCATAAAAGTGTCTCTTTATGCCATGCTCTTCACAAAATGTATTAAATTCACTAGAAGTAAATTCTCCACCTCTATCAGACCTTAAATAGTTAATCCTCCGGTTCACCTCATTCTCTACTCTTGCCTTGAACACTTTGAAGCTATCTAGAGCCTAAATCTTCTCTCTAAGAAATGTCGCCCATGTCATTCTTGAATAATCATCAATCAAAAGCATGAAATACCTGTCACCATTAAGGATTCTTGTTCTTGTAGGGCCACAGAGGTCAGTATGAACCAATTCCAGCATTTCGGTAGTCGACAACTTCTTTCCTTTAAAACTGCTTCTTATTTTCTTTCCTAACTGACAACTCCTACACACAGTATTAGGCTTTGTATCTAAGGTAGGTCTCAGAAAACCTTTCTTGAACTAATCCTGATCAAGTTATCAAAGTTTACATGTCCCATTCTCTGGTGCCATAGCTAACTCTCATTAACTTGAGATACAAGACACTGATCATCAACACCCTTAAGCTGATAGATGTTACCATATGTTCTTTTCCCTGCTGCAACCATAGTTCCATACCCTTTCCAGATCTCATAAGTGTTATCCTAAAACACAAGCTTGAATCCTTTGCCAAAGTTCCCCCTTGATTCCTAACTTCATTTGCTACAAGATCAACCCTCTAGAAATAACTTGCAATATCTTCCCCTTCTTCCATTTTCAAATTTTCATATCTGCGTTTTGCTATTAGCTTCTTTGTCAATTTCACTCTTTCATTTCCTTCATATAGATCTTCCAACTTTTTCCAAACTTAATGAGCAGTGCCCAAAGAAACAACCTTTCTTTGCTTAGTCTTAGATAAGGCACTAAAAATGGCATACCTTACTTTCTCATTTTCCCCATGTGCAGAAACCTCATCAACGGTATTGGGACCACTTGTCGGAGTAACATACTCCATCTCTACAGCCTTCCAGGCCTTGTAACCAAGAGATTATATAACCTCTCATATGCACTTTCTAATCATTGTAATCAAATCCATCAAACCAAGGGATCACCAACTTATGTACCATCGGATCTACCTTAAGCGGCTAAGCTCTTCTCCAAGGAACCAAGGCTTTGATACCAATTTTTAAAAGGTGCAAGACAAATGAGAGGGGGTGAATCAATTGTCACCAAATTCAAACAAAAATTTCAAATACTTATCAACTTCACAACCACATAATTTTGTTATTAAGTATGAACATGCAATGCAGATAACAGAAAGTAAAATCAACACAATGAACACCATATTTTACGTGGAAAACCCAATAAGGGAAAAACCATGGTGAGGATTAACTCACAATATAAATTAATTGCAAAACTGAATAAAAAAGAGGCTCACTTCCCAAAAGGACTCACTGTCCAGATACAAAGGCTCACTGCCTACAAATACAAAAGATAACAGAAAAATCCACCACAGCAAATTACACACATCTGCAGCCTTGATTAGGAGTTTATAGAAACCATCAGCTCATTTCTTTCAGGAGTCTAACACATTAAAGTACTACTGCCTCAACTTACTTTCGCACAACCTTGCTTCTCACACTTGAGGCTTACTTTGTTACTTTGAATGTTCTAATCCTTTGCATCTTGACTTGCATTTATACCATCTTCAACCTTACGAACTTTCTACAAGGTCGACTATACACACTTCATTTTACAAATTCAAATTAGGTTGGCAACTCAACATTCCCGTGGTGGAAAGGAATGAGAGCAGACCACACCAATACTTTAATTATGACCCAAAACAACATATTTGGATCAATCACGTGCTTCCTTAATTAAACTTATCCTTCGTATGAATTGTAAACACTAGGTTGGCCAAACCTAATGAAAACACAAATGAAATTTGAAGTACACGCTTCCACATCAAGAAGATAACATGTGGACCACATGACACATTTCATCATACAACGAAACAAAACTTACAAAACATCATATTCATCTGCATTAGCTGCATTAGCTGCAACAACCTTCAAACTTAGAATACTTCTCACCAGTCTAACCAGAGTGTATAAACACCCACAGAGGCTCTGAAACACATATTCTGGAGCACCAAACCGTAAACACTTTTTCCATAATAGAGATATCATTTTAACAAGCCTTTTACTAGATCCACAAGATCAGAAATAACACAACAGAGAGCTGCAGAGCAGAAACATCTCTCCCAGTTCACAGACAAACAACTCTACCAAACTAGTTCACATACCAGTGAACACAACTTATGCTTTCCATCAATCCAGAAGCTACAATCTAGGAGATATCATCCATAGATGCCAATAAAAAATATGTCACATCTGCACAAGCATATGATCAATTCAGAAGAAATGTGGAGCACAAAACCGGAGCTCATTCTAAACACACACACCACTCAGTCTTCACTATTTATTAACTTTCTCAAAAGCACTTGGTAACTCATCATTTCAGCACGTTTGCAACATTATAAGGACAACTCCATGTACTCACAACATCTCAACTATACATGCACAACCTACAACAACCTGTACTATGTTGACATCAATGACAACACCACCAAACTTACTCATACTTGCAATAGGACATTGTTGGAAGAATAAAGAAGAAGACCTTTGGTATGTTGTCATTGATGCCAACATTGTTTGGTGACTAACTATTTGCTTATCCAGTAAATGGTGTCTCTATATCGATCCAGTTATTTGGTTTGAAAATACTCGTAATAAAAGATTGCTCTACGAGTTTTTTATATGATGATCAGGACTGTCAGTTACAACTATAAAGAAGTTTCCAATAATTTTGGTTGATTGGGTTGAGATATGTAAATGATAGAAGTTCAACATTATTCTGGCTGACATGATTAAGCGATGTTTGCCTCATGATTGTTCAAAGGGTTCCTTATTGGGTTCGGGCTGACCTAATTTGTGGCTGGAACATTTTGTTTTGAGCACCAAAGATATTTTTATTTTGGGCTGAGAGACCAATTTGAATTAAGTATGCTTATATACAATTAGGCTGACCTAATTGATGAATGAAGATGTAACTATATATATATATATATATATATGAAACATTTCTATACATGATAGAAGATAGAGATAGCAAGAAACAAGATAAGAAGTGATGATGTGAGATATGCGACATTGTGATAAGGTGTGAAGTTGTTCATATTTTATCTATACCTACAAACACATTTACACATTTGGAGGAAGTTGAGTGATTTGAAGAAATTTGAAATCGATTCAGAGAATTTGGGATCAAACCCTAGTTTTCAGCGATGCTTGAAAAGGTATTTACCATTATCTGTACTTTGTGGGTTTTAGTTGAAGCTGCATTTCATTAGCATATACAAGTAATTTGAGGAAAATGGCCACTCCCACTATGGTGGAAGTCTCTGAGAGACCTCGACCAAAATTCAAAAGGTTTTCTTGGAAAGTCTATGAAATGGACCTCGTGGGTGCATTCTCACAGATTCCGAGTAGTGTTCTACCCACTGAGGACACTAGAACTTATATTCATGGAAAGTTAGAAGAATTTGACCACCAAGAGCTTAGTGATCAATGGTATAATGAATTGACAGGAGGTAACCACTATGTAAAACCTGAATTTGAAAACCTAGTTTGGAAGAAGCTAGATTTTTGGAATTGGTTCCCAAACTTTTCGAGTGAGATGGGTGCAAAATTTGTTAGCATGGAAATTAGTAGGGTACATGACAAATTTTTGTGGACAAGTAAAGCTAGGGTAATCACCAAGAAAGTAATTCAAGTTGTAACTGGTCTTTGTGACACTAGATCCATACCAGTGCTAAAAGTTGTGAAGAATGATGTGGTCATGAAGCTAACTAGTGCCACATATGACGCAAGAGATCTAACTACTAAACCCATTGCAAACCCAACCGTGAGATATGCTACTATTATGATTGGACAAAAAATATACTTTATCAACTAAAGAAATTTTGTATTTGCTACAATAATTCATACTACACATGAAATGGTAGTAAATGGGAGAGATTGTGATCTATGTGAATTGCTTAGGATGCAACTTATGGAAAAACTAAGCTATATTAAGTCAAAGAAACACTCTTTCAAGTTTGGCACATTGGTAGTTTTTCTGCTGTTCTATTTTCTGAGGGAGCTACTGGGAAGGAAAAACATTATATGGGAGTGCAACAAGTTGGTTGCACATCAAATATTTGAACACTTGAATAGGATAGGGTTCCCAGAAGCCTTGTAAAGATGTATGCAAAGGAAATAAATTTTCTTGTAACCACTGATAACTACATCATAGAAGTAGTAGAATCCAAAACTCTCTAGATAGAGCCTATGGGATATGAAATTGATGAAAAAATGGCTAAGAGGTTCATTGAAATGTTGTTAAGCAGTTCTAGGGAGCCCTCTCCACCCCGACATGGTACATATGAAGAAAAATATAGAGTGAAGTGCACTTGGAAACTTTTGCACCCCTAAAAAGAAAGAGTAAATAAGAATGTTGAGGCATCCTTCGAGGCACATTCACTCTCTAAGGAGGATGTTGATTTGTTAAGGGAAGCTCTTGATGAAAGGAAGGCTAGATCATCTAAACAATCATCCAAACCTAAAAAATTACGAAGAATATCTTCTCCTGCTACACCTACTTCCAATGTTGCTACAATAGAGAAAGGAAAGAAGAAAGAACACAATACTTCTTCATTAGATGATGTAACTGCCTCTACTGGTCCTAGTACCCATGATTTTAAAAGAAAGAACATACCCCATACAACACCATCTGCTACACCTAGAAGAAGAGTAAAGAAAAATTCTAACAAGAAAAGAAACCTAAGTGATAATATATAGGAATAAATAGATCTTGGCATGCAAGAAGAGCAACAATTGAAAATAAATAGGATCAGTACTTCCTCTAGCAAAAAAGAAGCAAAAACCAGAGTCAATATCTCAAAAAATGAAGAAACAGAGGAAGAAGAAAATGCTTTCAAAATTCATGTACATAAGGCACATTAGATCCTAAGGAGGAAATTCTTGGCTCTCCTCCAGAAATTGATCGACCATCTCTAAATCTAGGAGCCTTAGTCAATAACATGATTGACACTAAGGATCTTTTGTCGACTACTAAGTTTTTTGATGAAGTTAATGATTAGGATAAGGAAACCATTATTAATGATTTCATTTAGTATATAGTTATTTGCATTGTGAGTATGGAAACTATCCGAAAGAAGGTGACTAACAATGTATGGAAAGTGTTAGTTCAAAGGAGGCACGAAGCCGTAAATGTTGATGATAAGATGAAAAATTATTCTTTGAATTCTTATGGATCCTCTTTATTCGAGGAAGAGGTTGCTAATTTGTTAAAAGAATGTTCTACATTGTTTAGAGTCAAGCAAAGAGTCAATATTCTTATGACTAATGGGAAATAAAGTATACAAAAGGTAAGGAAAGACACTCTAGAAATAGTCATAAAATTGGCAAAGAATTATGGGACAAGAACCACTTCTTCATCCCATACAACTCAAGCACGGGAGCATATTAATGTTGCAGAGGTAATGGATCATCCAGTTTTGGAAAGTGTTGGTGAAATACATGATGTTTCAGAGACACCTACCCCTCTAAATGATACAGAGGAGACAACCAGTAAACATATTGAAGATCTTGACATAAAGATGATACCGGTAATGAACTAGAAGATCATGAATCTATCAAAAACAATGGTAAGAAAGACAAAGATGAAGATGAAGGAAACAAGGATAAAAAGAAAAGTGATGACAAGGATGATGAGGATAAGAAGGAGAAAGAAAAAAAAGATAACTCTTCTGAAAAACCCTTTGGAGAAGAAAAAGAAGAAGAGGAAAAAGGAGAAGATAAAAAAGAAAAAGAAGAAGACGAAAAGGTAGAGGAAAACATGAAAGAATCTTAGGCTGAAAGAAGTGAAGAAGAAAATCCCAAGGCTGTTGAGCCATTAGGACCATCTGAAGAATCTCTCAGAAGCACTCTCAAAGGTCTATTGACAAGGAAAATGAGACTTCAGTCAATGCTACCACCTCAATTAATCAAGTTGCCATCACATCTAGGTTATGTAGATTTGACTAAGATTGCATCAAATGAAAGAATAAAGATTTGTGAAACTTTTCTCAAGTCAGTTACTCAGTAAACTACTAAACCTTACCAGAGAGGAACTAAATTGATAAATGAAGCTATTAGAGATTTATAGGAGACAACCCCCAGTGTCACCATTGATGATTCCATAGCAGTGATTGAGAACTTAAAGTTTGTAGTTGATTCTATCAAGGAATATACCTCTAATCTTAAGATCTGGACCATGAAAGAGCTGGAGTTGAGTCTTCTAGAGAAAAGGTTATTGATTATATAGGATAAATGTGCAATTATACATAACAAAGTATTGTAGAGTTTGAAAGAAGTAAAGGATTGTGATGAAGAAGCTCAAATATTGTTTACATATTGCATGTAATGGCTTGACACCACTTGAGGCATTAAGGATTTAATGGGCTCAATAGAGTCTCGGCTTGTTGATGCCTATAGAGACTAGAAGGTCGAAGATGATAGAAGCTACATTGGTTGGACTTCTATTGTAGACCTTCATAACATTTTTTTCATTCTCCAAAGGCAAAAAAAAGATGTAATAAGGCGCTTTGGATAGCTTGGAGATCTGGTAATGTCCAAACATATTTCCATATCAAGTTCCTTGGTAGATGCAAAAAAATTGGAGAAGATGAACATCAATACATCCACTCAAGAAGAAGGAGAAGAATCCCTAGTGGAACTGGAACTACTGCGTAAATCTCTTACTAGAGCAAAAGAGGTTTGGATGATGGAAAACCGGCTTGAGAAGCAATTCTCAAAGAACTACAAGATGCCTCTAGTTGTTAGTTTCTATTTAATGTTTCCTTACCCTTTGTCCTTGATGTCAAAGGGGGAGAAGGTTCTATGTAGAGAAGGGTGTGTTTAAACAATATTTTGGTGTTTTTTTTTTTTAAATAGTTTTGTGTTTTTGTACATATGAAAGGGGGAGTTGAGTGCATTGATGTTGCAAAATTTTGGTTGTGAAGTAAGTTTTATTTTTGACACATTTTTCCATCAATGACAAAGGGGGAGATTTTTGGAAGAATGAAGAATACCTCTGGTATGTTCTCATTGATGCCAACATTGTTTGGTGACTGACTATTTGCTTATCCGATAAACTGTGTCTCTATATTGATTCAGTAATTTGGTTCAAAAATACTCTTAGTAAAACATCGCTCTATGAGTTTTTGATATGATGATCAGGATTGTTAGTTACAACTATAAACAAGTTTCCAACAATTTTGGTTGATTGAGTTGCAAGATATATAAATGATAGATGTTTGGCATTATTTTGGCTGACATGATTAAATGATGTTTGCCTCATGATTGTTTAAAGGGTTCCTTATTATGTCTGAGCCAACCTAATTTGCGGCTGGAACGTTTTGTTTTGAGCACCAAAGAGATTTTTGTTTTGGGTCGAGAAGCCATTTTGAATTAAGTAATAGAATAAAGATTCAACTAGTTGACAACCCATTTCGGTTTGTATCTTGTTTGGGATTCTCCGCATTGTTTAATTTGTGCTTATAAATTTTTGTGTCCTCTCCCCTAATATCAGAAGTTCAGGTTACAGTTAAGAGTTTAGGATACGTAGAATCCCATTCGGCTAGGTTGGTTTTGATTATGGAGATATTGGTTTATGTTTGGAATATTTTCAGTAGTTGTTACATGCAAATGATTTGTATTCTTGCATTCTCAATTGGAAAATACAGTTAACTGATTTTAATCCTCCATAACCAATGATGACATCTTTTCAATGCACTGTACAGATGAACATATTTCAATGTTGATGACATGTTTGGAGGCATCTCTTCCTTCAACAACATTTGAAAAGGAAAGAATCAGGTGACCTATTTTGTGAAAGAATGGTAACAACTTTCACTGGTAAGCTCATTATTCTCGTATTTGCAGATTTTGATAGATTTCTTCTCATAAGAAAAAGGTTTTCATTATATTAAGAAAAAATTACAAGCATCCACATCATCAATGCCTAGGTCTAGATTTTTCCAATAGGTACAACTCTAGATGTTTTGGCATTAGTAAACTTCAAAACTTGGTTTATTGAGTATAAGCTTTATATATATATATAACTGATGAACTCCAAGCCTCATAATGTATAAAGAGTGATGTTTAAGTTTTGATCATTGTTTTTCAAAATTTATCATGAACTTCTTCAATGGTGTAAATTCCCAACTTGCCTTGCATTGAATTGAGTTCATTTGTTTGCGACAGGTATCTGGACCAATTTTTGTAGAGAGCCAAATTCGCTACCTTATAATGCAGACTGTAGAGAGACCTGCCGCTTACCGCTATCTTTCAACACTCAATTTCTACACACCTTTTGATTGCCTTCATGTAGCAAAAATGTTTTAATCTTGATTACACAGTTGGTCTTCTTGCTAACATTTGGAACTATTTTGCTTCTCAAATGGTCTAGGAAGACATGTATTCTTAGAACTATGAGGCCTCAAACACAATTCCAAACATCCATTCTAACAATTAATGTCATTTTGGGTACAATGAATTTGGGATTGGGGGTTGGGATTTTGTACAAGAAAATATGGGATGGGACTTATATAACTACCTTGCACAATTTTCTTGTCCTTTTAGCACAAGGTTTAGTATGGCTTATGCTTGCTTTGTCAATAACCCACCCTTTCACGGACACTGTGACAAAATTTCTTCGTATTTGGTGGATCATCACTTTTTTGTTAGAAACATTGGATTTTGTATTTGTTGGGTTCAATTTTTTCAGTTCCAGAGAATCTTCAACTCAACTTTTTCTTGCTTTAATTTCATGGTTAGCAAGTTTTTTGATGCTCATTTGTGCTGCAAAAGAGGATTTGACAAATTCAAGGGGTAGTCTTCTATCAGAACCCATTCTGAATGGGGATAACCATAATGGGTCATTGAGTTATGAACACGCCCAGGAAGATCCGTTGCTAAAGAGGTCAAATCCAGAAGTGACTCCTTTTTCCAAAGTAGGGACCTTTGGCAGGATGACATTTTGGTGGTTGAATTCTCTTTTGTCCAAAGGTAGAAAAAGACCTCTTGAAGAAAATGATTTTCCTTAAGTTTGCGAGAAAGATCAAGCGGAGAAAAGTTATTCAAAATTTACTGAAGAGCTAGCTAGGAAAAAACAAAAATGCCCATCTGCCAATCCGTCTATTTTTTTGGGCTCTAGCTCAATGTCATTGGAAAAATCTGGCCAGGACTGGAATCTATGTTGTTCTCAAAATAGCCACTCTCTCTTGCGGACCACTTGTTTTAAATGCATTTATTGGATTTTCAAAAGACAAACAATCCTTCAAATACCAAGGGTATGCTTTAGCAGGAGCACTCTTTCTAGCCATGCTCGTAGAGTCCCCATCTGAAAGGCAATGGTATTTTGGCACTAGAAGGATTGGTCTCCATATGCACTCCTCACTAATTATAGCAATCTATGAGAAACAATTGAAGCTTCCCAATGAAGCTAAACAGGTCCATGGAGCAGGAGAGATCATGAACTATATGTTTGTAGATGCTTATCGTATAGGTGAATTTCCCTTCTAGCTTCATCTGACTTGGACAACAGTTCTCCATCTTGTATTTGCTTTAAGTATCCTATCCCAAGCAATTGGATGGGCCACAGTTGCATCCTTAGCAGTTGTTATCCTAACCATGATTTGTAATTCTCCATTGGAAAAATTGCAGCATAAATTCCAAATTGAACTCATGTCAGGCCAAGATGAGCGATTAAGGGTTGTCACAAAAGCTCTTGTTCACATGAAGGTACTGAAATTGAATGCATGGGAGGAACATTTCAAATTTGGTACTAGAAATTTGTGCAAGGTAGTAGAGTACAAATGGCTATCAGCAGTTCAGTTTTAGAAAGCCTACAATTCAATATTGTTTTTGGTCATCTCCTATTCTGGTTTGAACTACGATATTTGCAACATTTTATTTCCTTAAAATCCCCCTAACTCCAAGAAATGTTTTCAAATTCATAGCCTCTTTGTGATTGGTTCAAGAACCAATTCGATTAATTCCTGATGTTATTGCTATTATCATTCAAGCAAAGGTCTCGTTGGGGCATGTCATCAACTTTCTAGAAAGCAATGAGTTGCAAGATCAGGCTGTTGAGTTTGGAACCCAACAATGGTCTGAACACTCTATCTTTATCAAATCAGCGACATTAAGTTGGGATACCAATTCACCAAAACCCACATTGAGAAATATCAATATGGAGGTTAATCATGGTCAAAAAGTGGTTGTTTTTGGGGAAGTTGGATCTGGAAAATCAACTCTTTTAGCTGCAATTCTTGGGGAGGTACAAAAGCTGAGGGGCAATGTGAGTATCCATTGTATTTAATATTCCCTTAATAGCAACCTACTTATTGATTCACTTTTCTTTAACTCATTTCTCTATTCTAATTCTTCTGCAGTTACGAGTCTGTGGCACTCTTGCATATGTTTCTCAGACTACATGGATTCAAAGTGGAATAGTGTGGGATAACATATTATTTGGGAGCACAATGTACAAGCAGAAATATAAAGAGGTGATCCAAAAGGCCTCACTAGCGAAGGACCTAGAGAATATCCCCTTTGGTGATCTAACTGAAATTGGGGAGCGAGGTGTCAATCTAAGTGGTGGTCAGAAGCAACGTATACAACTTGCCCGTGCTCTATACCAGGATGTTGATATTTATCTTTTGGATGATCCTTTCAGTGTTGTTGATGCTCATACTGCTACTAGCCTTTTTAAGGTTCATAAATAGTGCCACTTTTCTCTATTATGTTGGTTTTGTTTTGGTGTAAACCTCCTGAAATATTGTGTAGCTAGGAACAATTTAATCTCCAACACATTGCCATGTGATTTTTTTGTTTCCTTTGGTTTCATAACTATTGTAGATTCTGATGTGTGTAGGACTACATAATGGAATTACTTTCCAGAAAGACTGTGATCCTTGTAACACATCAAGTTGATTTCCTACCAGCATTTGATACTATACTGGTTAGTGTGAACTTGTCTGGTCATGCAAGAGCTTCCTGACTGCATATATACTGGTTAAGGGAGTTACATCAAGATGCTCTCTAGTTATTGTCACAAAATGTTATTCCTATAATTTATAAAAATTTAATGGTAGAAATTTCTGCAACTTCACTTTTAGTTATAACAATGAGGCCACATTTTATTGTAGTTGATGTTTGGATGGGGAGGTTCAAAAAAATGGGAGCTATGAAGAGTTATTAGCCTCAAGTGAGGCATTCCAAGAGCTTGTGAGTGCACAAAAAGACACATTGTGTTCTAACAAATTGGCAATTACAACGCCACCCTCAAAAGACAAAGCTGTGACTCAAGAAAGAGAAATTCAAAAGGTTAAGTCTCTAAAAGGACAAGAGAGATCATGTAGAGCACCTAAAGTGGATCAGCTAGTTCAAAAGGAAGAAAAGGAAACTGGAGATATTGGTCTAAAACCATATGTTGACTATTTGAAACAGAACAGAGGTTTCTTATATTGTTCCATCGCTGCTCTTTCTCATCTTGTATTTTTGACCAGGCAGATTTTAGGAAATACTTGGATGGCCGCTAAGGTGCAGAGTCCCCAAGTTAGTACTGATGCTAATCATAGTCTACTCAAGTATTGCATTTGCTTCTTCAATTTTTCTTTTCCTTTGATCAATCTTTGTAGTCGTTTTGGGGATTGAAGCTTCAAAGTCTTTCTTTTCTAAGCTCATGACTTCCTTATTCCAAGAACCAATGGAATTTTTCAATGCCACACCATTAGGAAGAATTTTGAGCAGGGTACATTTTCTGCCCTATCACTAGGCAATTGTTCCTTTTCTTGATGTTGCTTTACAAAAGCATCATTCAATGTATGTTGAGATACTAATTTGTTTTTATTTTTCTTCATCTAATTCCCAGGTTTCTTCCGATTTGAGTATTCTTGACATTGATCTTCCTTTCAGCTTTGTCTTCACTATGAGTTCCACTATGAATGCTTACAATAATCTTGGTGTTGTAGCTGTTGTGACATGGAAAGTTTTGTTTGTTGCCCTGCCAATGATTAATTTGAAATTTCAACTTCAGGTGAAACCTTATTTTTATATATTTAGCTGCTTGAGAAGAACTTCACCTGTTTGTGTGTTAGTATATCAAGTATTGACGTAGGCTAAAAACCTTTTTCTGTGACAATATTTGCTAGAGAACTAAGTTCTATTTTTGCCAATTGGAACAGAAATACTACTTTGCTTCTGCTAAAGAGTTGATGAGAATCAATGGTACAAAAAAATCATCCATAGCAAATCATTTTGGTGAGTCCATATCAGGAGCAGTGACAATCAAGGCTTTCAAGGTGCAGGATCAGTTTATGAAGAAGAAATTGGATCTACTTGACAAAAATTCAAGCCCATTTTTCTATAGTTTTGCAATGAATTAATGGTTGATTCAATGTTTAGAGGTATTAAGTTCTATAGTTCTTTGCTCATCTACTCTTGCTATGGTCCTACTCCTAGCAGGCACCTTCAATCCTGGTATGTTGATGGATCTAAACATATTTTGTTTGCTTGCTTCTTCTAGATTCTCTATTTTACAGTTCATAATTGCATAAAGAGGATCTTAAAAAGTTATTTAAAATGGTACAGGTTTTGTTGGGATGGCCCTATCTTATGGCTTCTCCATGAACATATCATTGGTTTTCAGTATTCAAAATGAATGCACACTGGCAAACTATATTGTATCTATAGAACACATCAAGCAGTACATGTTCATTCCTAGTGAAGCACCAACAATAATAGAATCTAGTAGACCACAAGAGGATTGGCCCTCCCATGGTAAAGTGGAATTGCAAGACTTGAAGGTACCTTTAGTTGGGCTTCCTAACCAAATGACTATAATCCACACCTTCTAAACTATATTTTTTTGTTTCCCAGAGTATAATTTGAGCTTGTAGTGATGTCTTTCCTAAATTTTATTTCGTGTCAATGCAGGTTAGGAATAGATCAAATAGTCCTCTTGTTCTTCGGGGAATTACTTGTACCTTTGAAAGAGGGAAAAAAATTGGGATTGTTGGTCGAACCGGAAGTGGAAAGGCCACTCTCATCAGTGCTATTTTTCATTTGGTTGAAACTATAGGGGGTGGAATCCTCATTGATGGTTTGGATACTACCTCCATTGGACTCCATGATTTGCAGTCACACCTTGGAATTATTCCTCATGAACCAACTCTTTTTCATGGAACCGTTCATTTCAACCTTGATCCATTATTTGAGCAATCAGATTCGGCAATTTGGAAGGTCTTTGAATACTGTTTGACATGATTTCTACTTTCATTTTATTATACAAAGCAAAAATGGGAAACAATTTAATGTTTGTACTGAACTTACCATTTCAATATACCATTGAATTATCTAGTAGAAATCTAATCCAGAGCCTACACTATGCTTTTTCTACTATAAATTTGTCATGAACGCTGGATTCTGCATATATAATACCATCGTCTGACTAAAAAATGATAATCTCTAATGCATGCATTATGAGAAATAAGAGAGTACTAATTTCAAACCATTCATTTTTACTCGTCTATTTTACACAACTCATAGTTTCTCTTATTCATATTCTCAGCTATTCATTTAATGCTCCCAAATTGTAAATTCAGACTATCCTCATCTGGAACTACCCCACCTCTCTTATTTTCTAACTAAAACAGTTTAATAACATAACTACCACCAAAAGTACCCATTATTGCATCATGTATTACACCATTTAATTGCATCATGTATTATACCATTTAATTAGTAATTAGGTACATAATTATAGCTACCCACTACCCATGTTGTAATTACTACATGCAAGCCTACATGTTTGTACCTTATTAACAAAAATAACAATCTAATCCATTAACTCCTCCACATTCCCTCAACAATAATAAATAACCTCTTCTTGATTTTTCTCAACCACCTTCAAATGAATGTGGCATTTATCCATTTTTTGAGCACCTGCATAATTATCCCCTTGTTTTGAAAAAAAAAAAACTTTTGAACCTCCTTGCGCAAAGTTGTGCTTTTCCCCTATGTTCCATGTCCACAAAAGTATTCCATTTGGTTCCTTGTTTTTGACGAATAATTGTATTTTATCACATATGATTTTCTTCCTCCATTTTTCTTACTTTATGATGACCTTGCAACTTGTTGGTGCTCAAAAATATTGCTTCACTTCCTAGAGAAAAATATCACTCACAAGGTCAGGGTTTTCATCACGCAAGTAAAATCAGCACATCAACAGACTGTAGAGGTTTAATGGCCAACTCTACAAGAGTGGGTTATCTCAACTACACTTCAAGCTCAAGTTAGACTTGGAGGGTGTTCCCATGGGTATGCCTTAATGAGCATTGAAATCAAACAAAATGGACAACCAAAACCACTGCAACCAAAACCAAATGCAATCTTAATCCCAAATATTGTCACTAGGTTCAGAACAACCAGCTACATATAACCCCTATATAGTTGATATGATTGTACAAGCATGATCCACATAAAATATATCTATTGAATTTTCACTTGAGTATGATTCCTTGGTCATATCGTTAGTCATAGGTGCACAAGAAGGACCGCCTAAACTAAACTACTGATTAGTGCGTTGTTTTGAATTACTTGAGACTGGCTAGGTGGACAAGAGATTGGTGCCTATCTATTGGGAAACAGAGTCACCACACTAAGAAGATAACAAACAAGAAAAGAAGATAATGCAGCTATGCATTTACATACACCAATGAATTTGAAACCTTAAAAAAAAGCATACCAACTACATATATTCATACGCAAATTGAGAAAGATCATTATAAGGCTAGCAATGTTTTTAGAATGCTGTCACATTCATCTAATTCAATATTACATTCATACGAGTAAATGTGACAAGAGAAAATTCCTAATTGCATTTAAGAAATCTTCTTGAATACATACAAAGTACCATGGAGACATTCTACAACAAAATCTCATTATAATACCATTCTTCTTCCATTCCACGGGTCTATAATCTCTAAGCAAACTAGACTATGGCGTTCATGGATGCCTTGCAATCTTTCTTGGCATTTGAAGAACCACATCGTCACCAACCTTCTTTCAAAAATGATCAAAGTGGTTCATATAACAATAGTAGGGAATAACCCTAATTCGTTGCACTATAGAAATTTAAACGCATAGCCTGGATCTTTCTCTTTCTCAAAATGAACACTACAGATGGAAGGAGGACATCTACAATTACTTTTGGTAGCTAGGTGGCATAGCATCATGAATGCTGGTAGATGAAATCAAATCCACATGCTAAAATATTGTTGCCTAAACACATTTATGAGGTCACCAAGTAGACCATGGTCATTGGAAATGCATTAATGACACTTAACTTGGAAAAGGAGTAAGTGAAATGCAAATGCAAAGCCAAAATGATGAAAATCTAGCACAAACACAATTGGATCCTTCTACATGTTGAAATGGATCCTTGCGGGTCTCAAGGGGCCATATGGAACAAAAGCGGGAAGTTGCCACCCAATTGGACCTTTGTGGAAAAACTCAGACCGAGTGAACCATATGCAAAGAACCAAGTGAATCCACCAACTATAGCAAAGTTCTGGTTTAGATGAAAAGTTTTGATGATGATTTCAACAAGGATGGTGTTAGCATGATGCTAGCAAGGTACGGATGGAAGAAAATGCGATGGAATAGGCTTGCGGATAAAGGCATCTAAACTGGATGAAGAACTTTGGAAGTGGAAGTTCAAATGAATGGAAAAAGTCTGCACAAGGAATTATGCGAGAAAATGGAAGTGAACTGGACAAAAGCATCAAAAAGAAGTTCACTTAGAAAATCCCACAAAAGGAAGATGATGTAATTGGGGTTGGGTGTGGGAAATTGACTCCATCTTCCCGCAAATATTTAGTTGACTTTTGGTGTTAACCATGTTTGTGGGGAATTTATCAGCAAGTGGAAATGCGAAAAAATCATCGGCAACTAGAACTAAGACAATTCACATGGAAATTCCCACAAAATTGGATGGGCACAATTTTTGCGCAAAGCGGAAAAATCCAAGTGAATTGGCTAGTAAAATAGATTATCTAGTTCAACATGAAGGTCTCACAAAAACGCTTGCCAATAAAAAACCTGCAAAGCCAAAGGATGCAAAAAAAGTTAACCAAACCCTAAAAGCATACCAGAGGGGAGGTTCACTTGACCGATGAATTCTTGCAAGATTGACACTTAACCATTTCTTATGTTTTCTACCTTTTTACCTTTTGCAGGGATCAACAGTTGAATTGAAACCTTGCGAGAAGACTAGACCAAACTGCACTATGTGGGAAAAAGCATTTGAACTACATCTACGCTAGTTGGAAGGAGAAAATGTGCAAAGGCATAATTTTCACCCCTTAACGAACTTTACAAAATTGCAAAAATCAATTGGGTCTAATTTTTCATGCTCTACTCAACTATCCTAAGAAATTTGGAAAAAGATCAACCATGACAAATATCTCAGATCGGTTATAAAATTGGGAAAATATGGGTAATGCATAAAAGGGGAAGGTACTCAAGCGAAAAGACAAATGCAAAATTGAGTCCCAACACAACCTCCTTATGCAAGCCTTCATTTTTCCTCTCCTTTGACAACTCCTTAACACATGCATTGAAAAGAAAAACATTTCAAAATTATAGTTAAGAAAATTAAGCTCATTGTTCTCCTTTGATTTCTTCATTTTGATAGACAACATATACAATTTTTTTTCCATTATAGGAAGTTTATTTGCTTCAAGAAGCTCCTCAACATTTCTAGGAAGATAATTGTTTTCTTCTTTATTTATTCTCCTTGGTTGTAAATTCTTCAAGATTCACATTCATAACATGTTCATCCACTTCTTTTTCTTCTATGACAAAGTCTTCCTTTGATATTTTATTCTTTTTCATTATAGTATGTGTATTTTGTAAAGGAGACAATCCTTTGGCAACACAAATACTTTAACTGCTTCCAAAGTTCTACTTGTCCACAAGTTCTCTTCATCCTAGCTATCCATGATGTGATATGTGTCAACTTTCTTTTCTCCTTCTATTCACTATGATGTTAAGTAATGTCTTCTTTCAAAATCATTACATAAGGTTTTGATGGTCTTCATAATATTATTCTTTTGCTTCTTCCCTATTTGTTTCTCCATCTTTCTTTCTTCATTTATGATAATCTATTTCTTTGAAGGTACTATTGATGGTGTTTTCTGCACAACAACTCAGAAAAAATATGATATCCTATCTCTCTTGAAAGGTAAATCTCTATCAGCAAGCTTCAAGAGATAATCCCAAGGTCTCTAATGCCAGGTCTTGAAAAATGCAATGAAACAACTTAGAGATAATGTGAAAATGTTGGTAATCACAAAGGGACCTTACAGGACAAATGCTAGAGATCTAAAACTTATTAGGTTTTGCAATGTGTTGATACTTGAAATCCTAAACCTAACCCAAATGATAAAGAAATTGCAAAAGATAACAGTTTCAAGAGAGATTTCTAAAACTAAAATGACTCTGAAGATTGATAATGAAAATGATGAAATTCTTGAAATGGACCAACCCCTCAAAACCAATTCCTGTTGAACCTAGATTTTATCTGCAATCTTACAGAAAAGGTGCAATCTTCTAAGGTAACAAATATTTTCAGATCACAAGACATTCATTCAAGCCAACCCTATTCTACAATTGAAATGGAAAAATTCTCATGATTGAACTAAGCACAAGAAATATATAGTCCAGGCTAACTTTACACAACAACTCGCAATCAACCAGTTGCTAAAAGTATGGACTAGGGATCACTACAAACACTTCAAGCATCAAACCATAAACATTACCGAAATAGATCTAATTCTAAATCTAACATAAACCCAATATTTCCTAACAATCTCAAAAGATAGAACAACAACAACCATGCAAGATAACCAACACAAGAAAATTCACCAAGGCACAATGTCTTCACTTGTATGAAATCACCCAAAGTAGCAAGAATCCCAGTATTTTGTATTACAGTACTCACTTCAAAATAAAAACCAACTCCTAACTCTAATTCCTTCTCTATCACCTAATTCGCTCCAAAGTCTAATTGTCTAGCCCTTGCAAATGAGGCAAAATGCCCTACTAATAGGGATTACATGGAATGTTGGCCCAAATGGGAGTTACAAAGATAAAACGGCCACAAATAGGTTGGCAAGGGAATATTCTTAAATTAGCAACATTCGCATTGAGTGCTTGGAAATCTTTCAGGTCGGCCTAAATTCTTCAATGCAGCTTGATCCAGTGTATGTTGAGGATGACATAAGAGATAATGGGAAGCAAAAATTTAGATGTGATCATTCATTATCTAATCCCTTATCTTTATCTTGACCTATTTTATCTTGCACCAAAAGGAAAATCCTTTCCAGGTCGGCCAAAGGTGGAGTGATCAACACTTTGAATTTCCTCTCAATAGATTTAATATTTTCCCTTGATTGTCGGATGACCCTATCCCATTCCACCTTGTCGGATGTTTCGGTGCAAACTTCCTTCTCCTAGTCAGTATCTCAAAGAATGAAATACAGTTATTGCAGCTATCACC
Source organism: Sequoia sempervirens (assembly GCA_007258455.2). Lineage (NCBI taxonomy): Eukaryota > Viridiplantae > Streptophyta > Pinopsida > Cupressales > Cupressaceae > Sequoia > Sequoia sempervirens. Next base: position 58,386 of record VDFB02065298.1, on the reverse strand, counting down.
CAAAGTATTCCCTACTTGTTGACCTTGCTTATGAATTTTCTTCAACACCCTCTGTTTGATTTGTAGGGCCTCATACCACTCCCAAGGTTCTGAAACCTTTGAGGAAGGAAAAATTCCATCACCTACCAATTTCTCCTCAGTATAATCCATAATAGTTTTTGTCTTATGCAGGAGAAGTTCCACATCAGTTTTATCTTGTCCCAACACATTCTTCAGCCACTCAGATGACCTGTGTGCATCCCCACAAGTTGATACAATCTCCTTAATCATGTTGTCTTCTCTAAGCATCACTCCTTGCAACCATTCATGTGTGGCCTGTGTAGAAATCTTCATCCTTTCAATCTCACTGTATTCCTCCTTAGGTAATAATCCTTCAGGACCTATCCCTACATTTCCCATAGCCTATAGAGGCTTCATTAGATGTTGAACATACCTACACACATCATTCAACTATTTTCGAAGCCTCTCCTTTTCCTCTATTTCTTTGTCCAATCTTCTTAGAATAGCTTGAGAGGATTCCTAGTACTCTTCTTTTTCTTGATCCTTGCTTGTAGGCCCCAAACTTATTGTCTGAATGCTATATTCCTGAGGAGATATCTCACCTTTATTCTTATCTTTTGTAGGAGTAGCAATATGGATTATCCTGTTTTACTTGAATCATCCCTAGTGATCTTAGAAATCACCTTTTCCCTCTTCTTTGCTTTCCCTTTTCCAATGTTGGCTAACAAATCATCCCAGTTGGGAGGAGTATCATCTACAACAATCTACTTTCTCTTCAGTCTTTCACTGAGCCAACTAGGAGTAGGGACTTCTAATTGTTGTTCATCTTTTCTTTCCTATTTTGGTTGATGCATGGAAGAATCAACATTCAAATCTTGCACCGCAAGAAATTCTTCACCTTTATCTTCCTTCTCATCTTCCTGCTTATTCTCCTCTTGATTTTGAATTTCCTCTTGATCCAGTGTCCCTATCACCACTTGGATTGGAGAGGGAGTTCTCTCATGTGTTTCTTCCTTTTCCAGGATTTTCTCTTCTTCATTACCAGCAGGTGAGTCCCTATATGACACCAAGGGGGATTGCAAGATCCTATCAATTTCAACCGCTGCACTATGAAGATCCCCAACATTGAATTCTATTGTTTCCTCACCTTGAAAGGGATCTTCAAAGGCTGCCTCTGTGGATTTTTTTCTCATTATGCAATTCTTGAGCTGAAGAAGGGGCATAAGTCTCTTCTTTTTGAAGCATAGTGGAGGAAATTGCAGAAGGACCCTTTTTCACCACACCTTCTTTAGGAGGAGTTCTAGAATTCCTGATATAAACATGTGTCCTTTCCTCAGAGCTCTCAACATCTATTAACTGGGGTCTTGTTTCCTCTTTTCCTTGTCCTTTAGAGGGATCATTATATTTTCTTGATGTTCTTGCCACCCTTCTCCCTTTAGGCATAAGAGCATCATCCTTCCCCCCTTCCTCCTCATGCTCTTCCTCTCTACCAATTGTCTTTTCCTTAGAGGCAGGGTTCCTTTTCTTGGCAATAGGCTTCCTTTTCTTTTCCTTCTTAGGCTTTGTTCAAACACCTTTGATTTTGATCTTGAAGGGAGAACCCACCTTTTCCTCTCCTTTTGGATCTTTCTCATCCTCTTCAGAGGTGGATTGGGACTCCAGATTTCCCATCAGATCATATGTATACTGCTTCCCCTCACTGTCCATTTCCCATATCTTATGTTTAAGCCACAACTTAGTATATTTAATAATAGGAGCATTGATTTTCTCCAACTTTGTCTTTTCCTCCTCCAACCAGTCAATTTCACTGATGGGCTTGTCTTTGATGGGTTCATAGTCATGGTTCTGAATCAGCTCCCCATCATCATCAACCTGGTCTGGGATGGCCTTAATGCCATAAAATCTAATTAAATTGGATAGAAACCTTGAGAATCTCTTCCTTCAGACCTGTTGGTGCGTGTTTTATGACACACCAAACACTCTAGAATAAAGAGTCCAAAGACACTCTATCCCCTCTTGAAAAATTACCTCGTATGCTAAGATTGCAAGAAAGGTCATACAACAATTCCAGTGTTTCGTAAGTTGGGGGGTGGACAAGCTAAAATGGATGATGTGATATGTTGGTATCACAAAGGGACCTTTGATAGAAAATTACTCAAAAGTAAGGATTTAGGTTGATTTGACGTTGAATGCTTGATTATTTTTGGGATTTTTAAGATTTTAAAAAAAAAAAAAAAGGAAAAAGGAAAAAGGATAAGGGTTTAGAAGTCCTATACTAGGCCTATGAAATCAAGAGAAGGTATGATTAAGTGAAACTTAGGATCAAGACTTTTTTTTCCACGAAAGAAATGACAACTACACAAAGGAAGTGCAATCTTCTGGGATTTTTGCTTAAGATCTCTTCACCAAGAACAATACCATCAAGAGAACAGTATTATTCAAAGTAAACAATTGAAGCATCCACATTATTAGCTCACTCTAAATTTATGCATTGAAAGGAAATCATCCATCCAAAGAAAGTACGAGTGAGAGTTCCACCAATCTATACTATCAATCTATCATTCATCTAACTTGCATTCAATTCAAATACTATTTTAATCTATTCTATATGGTAGATAAATATGGAACCATGCAACCACTTGACAATAAGAGGATTCAAAGCAACTCATGCGATATGAACTTTATTTTCAAAGTAGTCTTAAGCAACAATTTCATATTTCTCTCTCCTGAATAAATGAAATGAATGGGGTTTATATAGGCACCCCAATTACAAAGCAATGGCCCAAATTGATTTGAGATCAATGGCCAAGATTATTTCAAGAAACCCTAACCCTAAAGAGCATAACTAACTCCATGGAAACATGGGACAAGTAGGACAAGTCACTTGGAATGTGGAAAATAGTGACACCTTGCAAACTAATCAAGCAAGTGAGAATCCAAAATGCAATTCCCCTTGGCTTTCTCTCTGGCTCCAAATGCAAGAAACTGTCATCACCAAGTCAAGCTCCTCCATTGATATGTTTGGCATAGTATCCAACTGCACTCCCATTATTTCCAAGGTTTCAATGCATTGAATGAAGGTATTCTTCCATCTACCTTCTTGCTTCTGAAAGTTATCATAAAGGTCAAGAGGGAAGACATATCATCTAGTTGGTTTTCCTTGATAATCTGCATTTATTTGAAGTAAATATTCACCACACTTTCTTTCAAACCTTCCAAATCCAAGCCACTTGTATCATGAGTCTCCTGCCTTATTAATCCTTCAAGAGAGGTGAGGATTTTAAGCTGTATTTTCTCAAGAGAATTATGCATAACAACACACTCTTATTTCATTCCATAATACACCTTTTTCTTTGCCAACAAAGAATGGTACCATCTACTAAAATCATATGAAGCTCCTTCATCAATATTCTTGTGTTGAATCATGTTGAATTGTTCAAAGTTAGTGTCTGCTACTTTCTTCCATCTCAATGACAGTTGGGATTCTAGATAAAATTCCTTGAGAACTTCTCTCACTTGATTCTTTCTAACTCCACCTCCTACGTTCTTCATAGTAGACATTGCACCTGTACGAAGCTTGAAGTTAGAAAATGTTCACAAATTGCAAAGAAGAGTTTGTGCTTAAAATTTTATGGCTGGAGAGTATTTAAATAAATTAATTAAAAAATCAAGAATTCGATTGTAAAGGCTGAATAGAAAATAAATTCAAATAAAATGAAATTTTATCAACAACCTTCATCGTTTTCAAGAACATTCAAAGAATTTTTAAATAATTTACTGGAATTTTAGAGCTAGAACTGAAGTTTTTCTACAAGCTAAAGCTTTAAATTCTTTCTTCCTCAAATTTTCCACCAGTGATCTTACAATTGCTTGAGAAATCTTGGAAATTGAAGAAAATATTCAATCTCTTGCTCTGGAATCGATTTAACTTGTAGCTTATGCAAAAAAAATGTTGAAGAAGGACGCCTTTGGCTGAAAAGAAGCTTGCTAAAAGAAAGTTCGACTTGGGAATAACAAAAAAAACCTCTCAAGTGCTTCTTTTATAATAAAAACTTTCCTTATTTGCCTGGGTCGACCTCTTCTCTAACTGGTTGCTTTGTTTTTAAAAACGCAAAAAGCGATCTCATCTTCTTTTTTATTTTTCAAGGGTGCCCCTTTTCTTGTATGTGAAGTTTTTAATAAAAACTTAAGTTATTTTATTTTTCATGTCTTAGAAAAATCGACCTCTAAGTGGAATTATCCACATTACAATTGAATTTTCTCCTTCTACCAAGGTGACTCTTTTCCTTAGTCAAATGTTTGAACCTCTCCTTGGAAATACGCCCTTCAACTGGAATTTTCACCTTTTCAAGTGGATTTCAACTCCATCATAGAATTCTTGAAGTCTTAATTGGATTTTTCATTTACCTTAGCTAATTTCCACTTTTAGATATATTCACCAACTGAAATTATTCCTTATTGAACTGGATTTCCTTCTTGAACTTGGGCTCAGGTGATGACTCCAAACTCTGACATGAAACCCCCAAAGCAATAGAGTTTATGAAATTGTCACTCAAAGCTAAACCCTAAAAACAAACCACCGAGGGTCCCCATTCACAATGTTGCGATGTGTGAAATAGGTCACAACAGGACCTCAAACTCATCTTTACAGTTGGCCAAATAATCTTCAATGTCATCTCTATGCCTAAATCCTCTACTTGCTCTCTTTTGGGCTCCACCTATTCTGTTTAATCTAGTCCTTTTAGAATGGAATTCCAAGCCAAGAGTGCTCATCTCTTCTTTAGAGGAATGTGTTGTAATTGAAGAAGAGAAAGCCTCATTGACTCCTACCCTCAATGGGAAGTCACCTCCCAGGCCAGTTTTATGCATGTTCTTCAAAATATCATCAAAGGAGGAGACTTGCTTGGTAACCTCCAAAAGTATGATGTGGTCTATTGGGTACCTAGGAAATTTGTAAGGAGCGCTTGGAAACCATCAATTCTGACATATGAGAAGGAAGGAAACTGAATAAACTATGCTCCATACTTCTATACCAATTCCTTGGCTGCATCAGAAATCCTCACATGTTCCGGTCCTTGTAACATTCTTGTGATATACATGGTGAATGCATCATTCACCCTCCTGTAGCTTGAGCTATCCAAATGCAACTGGGGGGTAAACCTCATAGATAACATCCTGGCCAAAGATCCCTCATGTACTCAACCCTTTGTATGGATGAAATCTCGCCAAGGCATAGACCAAGTAAGATGTCATTGTGAAGATCTTGGTTTGCAAAACATTGCACAATTGTTCATGGATCATGGCATTGATGATACCTGGCCAATGATGTTCCACATTTTTCTCCATTGTTATTATGATTTAAAAACATCCAACTTTCAAATATCCATGCATTCTTCAAACCCACCACCCTACTAAGGAGAATGATTGCATCATAGTATTCTGATTTGAACTTGGCTTTGAATAGTTGTTTAGGCAACTTGGAGATGTGGGGCTTAGGTTTTTCCAACCAAGAATTAACAACTTGCAAATCATTATTTGTATCATTTGCATAGTGCTTCTTGGCCATGTCAAGATCAAAACCTACCATATGAGATCTATCTGGCATATCAAATGTCTGGGCCACCGAGACATGAGAGAAATTGGCAAGCACCCTGCCTTGTGGACCAATTATTCACTGTGTAGCCGGATCATAGTGTTTGGCGCATTCCAAGACTAGCTCATAGCATTGTAATATAGGATGGAAACCAACCACATGAGCCAACCTAGAGCTCACCAATCTTCTTGCCAGCAGAGGAGGTTCTTTCATTGTCATTCTTGCCTTGAACTCTTCATAGTCCCATTTCCCAACATTGGTGTTTGTTACTTTTGACCAAATGGAAGCCAACTTGCTCTTAGGGATCCTGCTTTTCATGTCCAACTTAACTCTTTTAGCCTCTGAGATAGAAGCTCCCTCATCACTGAGATCCATTACCTTGCCCTTAGCTCTTCCAGCAATGGCCTTGCTTGACTCAACCTGCAGTTCAATAAAAGATCACAATAAATATCCATTATAGCACGAGATTCCAGGTTATTCCATCATAAATAACATGTTCATCATTCAAAATAATCCAAACAATGATCAAAATCCCATTGAACTATCATTAAACCACACTTTCTTCAAAGTTCAGGATTTTCACCCCTTCGCAGAAATCAGGCCGGAAGGGAATTTCAAGAAATTCCAAGCCAAGTGGAATATAGCGATGAAAGTGTAATAAGCATCCAAGAGTCATTCAATCATCATCATTACTTAAGAAATAGCATGATACACCTTTAATTCACTCAAATTGAACACATGTAGCATAATCATTAATTGTTGACTCATTTATTCCCTCAATTCTTTACTTCTAACAGATTTTCAAGGAATTTAGTCTAGGACAGAAATCAACGAAATTGGCAAGAGCTAACACATTTTGGGAAAATGAAGGACTAATGGAAGCTCGATAAAATCCTAAGGCAGAGGAATTATGTGAAGTCAACATGGTTTTCACATTCTTGCACATCCTCATGAAAACGGAGGGGTCACGGATACTCGGGGAATTATGAAGGCAAAGGAATTTTGTGAAGGACTCGAAATCCTGAAAGTTATGGTTTGTTCATGATTTCTCCCAAATTGATCAAAATGATCACAAATTTGGGGGATTTGGGCTCAAATCTTGTTCACCTTAAATCGTTCATTGATGAATCAGATTTATACTTCACTCAAAGGCAATTCGGTGGTCACTGGTGAAGGCTCTAAAAAATCAAAACCCTAGGTTCTACCATGAACGCACAGTCTTAGCTTGGACTTACTTGCTTGTTTCACTAAATCAAAGAAATAGATCCTTTCAAGGCCTACACAAGCAAGGAACAATCAAATACAAACAGGAAATGAGCTTACGAATTCACCCAGGTTGCCAATCTAACAAACTCGAGGAACCCTAGATCGTGCCCAGCTAAATCAAAATCTCACATAGAATCGAGTTCAAAGATCAAGTCTAGAAATGGTTGGAGATCAAATAAATTATTCAAATAGGGGATTGCACCATCAAAGCATCGCGGAAAACCCTAGCTTTGATTACAAACTTCAAACACGCCAAATCCAAACCCGAGACAAGCCCAAGACATCACAAAATCCATCCAATTCATCAATCAAAAACAAGGGCAGTGCATACATACCATTTATGAAGTTAAATTCGAGATAGCAATGACTGGGAACAAGCTTTGATTCCTAAGCAAGTGACAATGATGCCCAGAAAGTACCAGCAAATCAAGCAACTCAAAGCTCCGACCACCAAATCGCACCAGGCACTCAGGATTAACTCTTCCAAACTTGATACAATGCAAATGACACGAATTCAACAGCATAAAATCCCCCAAACATGGACTAAATATGGCCTGTATAAATTGTACCCCTAGCATAAATTCCATTGACAAGACAACTCAAGACATAATCCGGGAACCTAGGGAGAAAAATGAATTTTAGGAAAATCCAAAGGATGCGGAATTCCGCGAAGGACGAAAATTTCTGAAGTATAGTGTAAAGTCTTCCTCATCAGGTTTTCTAGGAAATCCAGGAATTATGCCTAGGTAGGAAATTCTCGAAAGCAGGAAAAAGCCCAAAAATTGCTTCTAGACTAAGGATTTTCAAAATGTTACTTTAAAGGGGGCATTTGCACAAGCTAGATAAGCATCGAGGAACACTTTAAAGCAATCAAGTTTCAAAACCGAAGGGCCAAAGAACTAGAAACAAAAGCAAGAGAGGGTCCTTGCTTTCAAGGGGCATGTGTGTGAAAACTGCACAACAAATGGTGAAGAGGGTCCCTGCTTTCAGGGGGCGTGTGTGCGAAAACTGCACAACAAATGGTGACTCCGGCTGGAGAAATGCTCCAGAGCATTTCAATGACAAACTAGAATCAAGAACCCAGAATCTCTAGTGTCAGGCCTTACATCAAGTCACCTATAAATAGAGTTTTAGAAATCACACACAAGTAAGCCTTTCTTGTACCAGGGTCTAAGTGTGTGCACATGCATTCATTGCCCTTTCCTTAGTTCTAAAAAGAACCAAACACAGTCCAACCAAGCTACATAAGGACTCTGTCTCCCAAAGCATCCTGGATAGAGCCTCGTTGGCAATCAGGTGTCCATAGCCCCGACGAGGTTATCACTATGGTCCTCCCAAGCATAGCTCTACTACTAACTAGGTGTCCATAGCCACGGTAGAGAAACTAGGAGATCCTTGATAAGGTGAATATTTCTTTTGATTTTTAAGATTCTCTTTTCTTTTCTTTTTTTTTGATATTCTAATAAAATCTCTTAAACTTTCCTTTTCACCTTGTAAGCAATGAAGCTTACACTCAGAGCTGAGAGCCATAGTGGCACTAAAGCAAAATATAAGATTTTTCACTTGACTAGGCTTAGCAAGAACTATATACAACCTTGGAAAAATATGTATAGAAATATGAGACCCAAATACACTCTAGATTTAACTTAATCCAGTGACCCATCCATTCCAAGTACATGTGACACCAAAGTAGAGAACTTCTACCAACTGACTCTGGAAGGATGATTAAAGTTTGCAAAAGAAATATTTGGAACAAATCCAAGTAATAAAATGATTGCCATGTAGACACAACAAACCCATGAGAAAACAGGAAACCCAAAGCAAGAGCAAAGCAAGAGAAACAAATCCAAAAAAGAAAACCCACCAAAGCAAACCAAAAACAGGAAACACACAAAGCAAAGAAAAAGGGAAACCTACCCTAACCCAAGGAAAATAGAACAAACAAAAAGGAAACCTAATCTAACTATGTACAAGGAAAGAGTTGTAAACAACTTAGGATTGGAAGTAATGCTTTAGGTACTGCCCATTGATAGGTAGTGGGATGTCCTCTCTAATGAGAGTTTTCAAGTGAAAAGCATTATCTCCCAGAATCCCTGAAATTTGATAAGGGTTGAGCCAAAGTTTATCAAATTTCCCATGCTCCCCTTTCTTATCATGTGCTTTATCCCAATAGAGAACCAAGTCAGAGATTCTAAAGGATTTCACCTTGGCTCTCCAATCAAACCACCTCTTGACTACACCCTGATGTTTGGAAAAAATTTCTAAGGCTTTGTCTCTTTTCTCCTCAAGGTGTAACAATTCAGCCAAGCGAGCTTCACGCCTATCCCCTTCATCATAATATTCATTGATAAATTTCAAAGTGGGGATCTTCAAATGAATGGGAAATATTGGTTCCAAACCATACACAAGGTGATAGCGAGAAGTTCCTATGGAGGTCTTAAGTCTAGTACGGTCTACCCAAAGAGAAAACCTGAGCTGGGTATGCCAATCTTTAGGATTTCTCTCCAACAACTTACAGATGAATGTTAGAAGATTCTTATTTGAAGACTCAGCCAGACCGTTACCTTGAGGATAGTAATTAGATGCAAATTTAATAATTATCCCATGATCAAAATCCCAGCTAGAAAATTTCAGTGATGCAAATGTAGGACCATTATCAAAAACTAGAGCAAATGGACAACCAAAGCGGTTGATTATAACATGATTCAATGAAATCAATTACCACTTCAGAAGTACACTGTTTACATGTAAGGGCCTCAGTCCATCTAGTAAAGTAATTAGTTACAGTGAGAATATACGCATGGTCTGTAGAAGAAGGTGGATTGATTGGACCTATGAAGTCCATTCCCCACTGTGCAAAAGGTTTTACCACTATCACTCGCTGAAGTGGAAGGGTTGCATGTTTCTCCCTACTTGCTGTAGTCTGACATACATGACAAGTCCTTACATGGTTGTGTGCATCTTTGAACAAGGTAGGCCAATAATAGCCTTCCCTTAGGATCTGATTTGCAGTGGAGGCTGTAGAACCATGGCCTGTGCCATATCTATCATGGAATTCAGTCATCACTCTCCCAGCTTTTTCCTTTCCCAGATAACGAAGGCAAACACCTTCATGGTTTTTTTTGTACAAAAAAACCCCTTTCATTATGAATTTTTCACTCTTTAAACACAAGGCTCTCCATTGTACTACAATGAGGTGATTAGGACACTATTGATTCAAAATATAATAGATAATTTCACCATACCAATCTCCTGGAGACACATCTTGAAGGTGGTAGTGTTGAGCTGAAATGTTTGGACCTATTTCAGCCATTGTTTTGGTTAGCCCCTGTCCTCTTACCAACTTCATGGGCTGAATCTCAATGTCATACTCCTATAACATGGTTACCCACTTGGCTCTGCATTCTCCCAATTCATTTTGCATCAACAATAACTTTACAACAGGGTCTGGAACTATTGCAAAGACCTTATTCCTTAAAAATATAATGCCTAAATTTCTTGACTGCTTTAAGGCATATGCCTGCTTTTCCACACTTGGGTACCTTAACTCTGCATCTTTTAAAGGAGCACTCATGAATGTTATGGGATTCTCATCCCCTTGATTAGACTTCTGAGTCAACATACCATTATAGGAGTGGTTGAAAGCAAATGAATATATATAAAAAGTTTTGGCATAATCAGGACTTACCAAAACCGGAGCCTCAACGAAGGCTCTCTTAATTTCTGCAAATTCTTGTTTTGCTTCTGCACTCCATTCAACTTTTTCTTCCTGCTTCAACATTGCATTCAATGGCTTGACTATTTCTACAAATCCAGTGATGAACTTCCTTACAAAGTTAATTTTTCCAAAGAATGATTTCATTTCCTTTTTACTAGCAGGGGGTTGAATCTTCAGTATGGCATCCACCCTTTCGGGATCAATAGCAATTCCTTTTTCTGAAATGGCATGTCCAAGTAACCTTCCTTCAGTAACTCCAAAGATACATTTCTTTGGATTGATTGAAATGCCAAATTCTCTGTATTTCTGAAACACTTTACCTAAGTCTATTATGTGATCACCTCTTTTCTTGGAGAAAACTATCAAATCATCCATATAAATAATTATGCATTTACCAATGATGTCCTTAAAAGAAATATCCATAGCTCTCTGGAATGTTTAGCATTGATTAATCCAAAGGGAATTCTCATGTAAGAAAAAGTACCTCACTTGGTAGTAAAGGAAGTCTTATGCATATCCTCATACTACACCATGACTTGATTGTATCCAAAGTACCCATCTAGAAAAGACATCATCTAAGATCCATTGACAATTTGAAGCACTTCATCCAATGAAGGGACTGGACAGTTGTCCTTTTCTGATGCCCTATTAAGGTTCCTAAAATCAACACACAGTCTAATCTCTCCATTTTTCTTTCTCACTGGAACCAAATTTGCAACCCAAGTTGAATGTCTAACCGGAAATATGATGTGAGCTGAGAGCAGTTTTTGTACTTCCCTTTGGATGACCGGTTCCAACAAAGCATTAATTGGTTGTTGCCTCTGCCTAAAAGGTCTTGCTCTTGGTTTGAGAGGAATGGTGTGTGTAATAATGGAAGTATCATATGTTCTTAAGTCTTCATAACTCTAGGCTACTATGTCCTGATATGTACGTAGTGCATCAATGATTCGTTTTCTCTCCTCTGGAGTGCACACTTTACCAATAAGGACATTCTTCACCTCATCTTGAGTCACCATCTTGTATGTTTCACATTGACTGTTGATGGACTCCTTCTTAGAATCATGCTCTTGATCTTTAATCTTTCAAGATCAAAAATCCATTCCACCTGTACCATTCCTTTGGGAATAGTATTAGTCTTCAAATTGATGACCCCTTCTAGGTCCATCTCTGCTTCTTGAGGCTTAGCTTCATCAATGATCTACGTAGTAAAGACATCATAACTTATAATAAAATCTAGGATATGCTTGTCATCTTGAAATACCTAGAATTTGGTCACATTATTTGGTACTGAAGGTACTGGTGTGAGCTCCACAATGAACTTCTTCAAGCCCGAAAGGGATAAAGGTTGCAAGGTACTAGCTGCCTAAGCTAGAGAGTCTACAGTTTGGTTCTTACTGTGTGGTATCAACTAGATGTTAAAGGCATCAAATCCCTCAATAAGGTCTCGTACTCTATGCCTATAATTGGTCATCCTTTGGTCATGACATACGTATTATTTCCTAACTTGCTTGACCACTAGTTCAGAATCCCCAAAGACTTGCAGAACCTTAACCTTTTTTCTTAGTTCCATGAGTAACCCATGAATCAAAGCCTCATACTCTGCTACATTATTGGTACAGTGAAATTGGAGTCTGTGAGCAACAAAGAAAGTTTTACCCTTGGGGCTGATTAGCACAAATCCTGCTCCCGCGCCATGCTTTGATTTGGACCCATCAAATCTTAAGGTCCAACAGCTGGCTATTCCAGACCTTGTCTTTTGGTCCTATGTGTTGTTGTTGCTAGAAGGTTCTTTAGAATGCACTACCTTCTTTCCATTGAAATCCTCTTGAGGACGTTGTATGTCAATCCTGACTGCTGGAGTGGGACTAATGCACTTTTTCACTTGCTTATTGTTGTTTGACACAAGCAAGACTCTAATTCTCGAGAGGCATTGTGAACTCTTCACCAACTTGGCAGGAGCAGCTCTTCAAAATTCATGTCCCTGCCCAGAAAAATTTGATCCTCTATACACTTCTGGATGAATTCTTGAAAATTTTCCAGCAAACTAAGTTGGGTATCTTCAAGCTCATCATTATCATCAATTATTTCCACTAGGGCCCCAGTACTGCTAGATTTTGTTATGAACCCAACTGGCATGGAATGTAGCATACATATTTCTTCTACATCTGATTCCTCAATAGGGGATGCCAAGATGTAATTACCCATGTCTACTTCTGATATCAATATCTCATTTGAAGTATTCTGGTATTCTATGATTACATATTTCATTCTAGGCTCCCTTTCTATCCTGATTTGATTCGGCACCCCCTTCCAAGGAAGCCACATATGGGACTGATTAGTTGATACATATCCATTCAAGGCTTTGGTGAAATATCTTCCTAAAATCAGACCATAAGTGTCAGGTATATCTGCAACTTGGATATTAATGACTTGTTGGATTCTGGGATCTGAAGCAATTTGCATAGGGATCATGTTCAATTCCCCTACTACATTAACTTTTGTTCTATCCAATTGAGTGACTTACTTTTGGGAAATAGCAGGGGTAATGCCCAATGCTCCACGGACAACAAAGGGCATCACATTGGTGGAAGCACCTGAATCTAGCAAACAATTGTGTAAATTCTTTCCAAAGATACGAGCAGAAATCAGAAATGGAGGAGTCTTTTTTCTACCTTGGAACAAATTAAGGGGGGTATCAATTTGAGAAACTTGATTTTTATCTTTTTCTTTCCCTTTGTCTCTAGGTTGTGTGTGAACTTTCCCCTGATCTTTTGATACTTGGGGACTAGGAATTCTATTAGTTATTTTTCCAACTAGTCTATCATAAGATGCTAAATTCCTACTGTAAGTTCCTAGGACTGCATTTCTAATAGTAGGTACTCTCAATAATTCAAATGTAGAAAGATTTACCTTTAGTTTCTTAAGTTCCTCTGCAAAATATGTAGCAAGCTGCTTGGGGTTGATTTCAGTAGGAGCTTCCTTGGGGTATTCCACCACCTTGTCTTTACTTGCTTCAGCGTCCTTCCCTTTTGATGAATTATCTTTCCCTTTCTCTCTGAATAAGTATTGCCTGGGCACATGAGGGTATTTTGGATTATTGCTAGCATTGGGATTTGGAGGTGTGGTAAACTTGTTTGGAGGAATGGAGGTGGTAAATGGACCACCAAATTTTGGGCTTCTAACTGGTATGTTCCTCAAATCATACTTTTTCATAGGTTGCTGAAATGTCTGCAATTCTTCAATGCCTAATTCTTTATCCAAAGGACCATTGTCATTCTCAGCACTTTCATTGAATAACTTCGTAATCTCATCTCCATTGCAGACTTGGTCTACTTCTTCTTGCTCATCTGACTCTTCCTTAGGTCCGTTTTCCTCACCCCGTGGGAAAGGAGCATGATTCGATACCAACACAGGTGAGTCATAAGGATTTAATGGTACTAACTCTTGACTACTGGAATTATTTTCTACTTCAAACTAAAAGATTGATGCCACAATCTGGAACTTAGGGTAGTCCAACTCAGAATGTTGACTTATCTTATAGAGTCTACACCAACTTGACAGAGTAGCTTCAGCCAGATACACACCACTTGGAGGCTTTTCTTGATTAACTGGTTGATCCAATGGGGTGGGGACACCTCCATTGTTTGGCCTCATGTTCCATGTCCTATTCTATCTGGGTGGTTGTCTTCTGTTGAATCCTTGTTCACCAGCCTATCCTCTATCAAAGGTCTGACCAAAAGATTGCCCTCTGTCAAAATGTTGCCCTTGTTGAGAGTCCCTACTATCCCTATTATAGCCAGACTGTATGTTCCTTTGGGTAGCCTGGAGCTGACTATTCTGATTTCTCAGATAGGTGACCTCCATATTGAACTTTTTCACTTGTTCAATCAGCTCATCCAATCTCTCCTTGTCAGGATTATTATAGGAATTTTGATTCACATTATTTTGAGGATATCTAGACACTGCACCAGAGCCTAGAGATTGATTCAAACCTTTATAATTCTACAAATATGTGGGGAAACCAGTCTACTGCTATGGATGAAGGGGTTGATTAGCACCTTTCTGTGGATAATTTTCCATTGGTGGGACCTGGTTTATGTGACGACCTACGTGTGGAACCAGAGACAATTGTGGCAATGGATTCATGATAGGGGTATGACTAGCAAAAGCTTGATTGAGTGCTTGGACTTTCCCTAGGTGAGCAGTAGGTCCTAATGATGGTAAAGGTCCAATAGGTGTTGCTTTAAATCTATACTAACTTTGAAAGCCTTAGTATATGCAGTAAGTAGGCTATTTGGAGGATTAGTTCTCCACTTAAGGAAGGTGGATGTAAGACTATCCAAGGCCTCATAATAGACTTTTAGAGTAGTAGAATCATCTAGAGCATAAGGGGCTTGCAACCTAGTATAGGCACGATGAAACCTGTTATTAAACGATCCTATGGGTTCATTGATTTCCCTCTTAACTTTAGTAAACTGCAGATATAGCTCATTAGCACTAATGGGAATTTTGAAATTTTGTAAGAAAGCAATCTCTAACTTAGTCCAATTATGAATTGATCCAACAGGAAAATGATTATACCAGTAGAATGCATCTTCTCCTAAAGAATAAGAAAAGATCCTGCATGCAACATCCTCATGGTTAGTTCCCCTATCCCTAAGGCAGGTTTGGAAAATTCTGATGTGTTCCTCTAAAGTCCTATTAGGATCATTAGGGTGAAACTTAGAGCAGAAATGCTAAGGGTTCTTGGGCATATAATTTTAATTGTTGAAGGACAGTCAAGAGTTATTATTAGCCAAAAAAGCCATTGGTAGAGGTGGAGGTGGTAAAGGTTGATTGATGGATACCTAGGGTTGTTGTGGTGGAGGTGGTAATGGCTAGCTAACAACAGGTGGAGGTTGCGGAATGGGAACCGCTTCAGAGTCCGATGATGAATGGCCAGACGAAGATTCTTCCTGGTTCCAAGCCCTTCTTGACCTAGTGGGAAATGATAGCTCTTGAAAATATTCTTCTCCTGGTGTTGATATGGTTCTTCTTCGAAATATTTCACGAGAAATAGCAGACAAAAAATGCTCTAGCATGCTTATTCAAGCCCTCCTTCTAGCGCCAATCTATTCATGGTGTTTTCTGCACAGCAACAACTCAGAAATAATACGATATCCTATCTCTCTTGAAAGGTAAATCTCTATCAGCAAGCTTCAAGAGAACCCCAAGGTCTCTAATTTCAGGTCTTGACAAATATAGTGAAACAACTCAGAGATAATGTGAAAATGCTGGTCATCACAAAGAGGCCTTACAAGAAAAATGTTGGAGATCTAAAACTTATCAGGTTTTGCAATGTCTTGATACTTGAAATCCTAAACCTAACCCAAATGATAAAGAAATAGCAAAAGATAAGGGTTTCAAGAGAGATTTCTAAAACTAAAATCACTCCTAAGACTAACAATGCAAGAATAAAATGCTTGAAATGGACCAATCCCTGAAAACCAATTCTTGTTGAACCTAAATTTTATCTGCAATCTTACATAAAAGGTGCAATCTTCTAAGGTAACAAATATTTTCAAATCACAAGACATTCATTCAAGCCAACCCTATTTTGTAATTGAAATGGAAAAATGCTAATGATTGAACTAGGCACAAGAAATATAAAGTCACAGCTAACTTTACACAACAACTCACAATCAACCAATTGCTAAAAGTATGGACCAGGGATCGCTACAAACACTTCAAGCATCAAACCATAAACATTACTGAAACAAATCTAATTCTAAATCTAACATACACCCAATATTTTCAAGCAATCTCAAAAGATAGAACAACAACAACCATGCAAGATAACCAACACAAGGAAAGGCACCAAGGCACAATGTCTTCACTTGTATTAAATCACCCAAAGTAGCAACAATCCCAGTATTTTGTATTACAGTACTCGCTTCAAAATAAAAACCAACTCCTAACTCTAATTCCTACTCTATCACCTAATTCACTCCAAAGTCTAATTGTCTAGCCCTTGCAAATGAGGCAAAATGCCCTACTAATAGGGATTACATGCAATTTCAGCCTAGATGGGAGTTACAAAGATAAAACGGCCACAAACAGGTTGGCCAGGGAATATTCTAAAATTAGCAACATTCGCATTGAGTGCTTAGGAATCTTTCAGGTCGGCCTAAATTCTTCAATGTAGCTCGATCCAATGTATGTTGGGATGGCAGAAGAGATAATGGGAAGCACAAATTTAGACATGATCATTTATTATCTAATCCCTTATCTTTAACTTGACCTATTTTATCCTGCACGAAAAGGAAAATCCTTTCTAGGTCAGCCAAAGGTGGAGTGATCAACACTTTGAATTTCCTCTCAATAAATTTAATATCTTCCTTTGATTGTCAGGTGACCCTATACCATTCCACTTTGAGATCCTGGTATTTTTCCATGACAATAATATAGGTGGATGCATCATCTAAATGGTGACCTACAACTGGACCATCATCAATTGGGGCATAAACATCATGCCACCACTTAATTTCTCTCAACTCGGATGTTTCGGTGCAAACTTCCTTCTCCTAGTCATTATATCAAAGAATGAAATATGGTTATTGCAGATATCACCCAAAGTATTCCCTACCTGCTGACCTTGCTTATGAATTTTCTTTAGCACCCTCTGTTTGATTTGCAAGGCCTCATACCACTCCCAAGGTTCTGAAACCTTTGAGGAGGGAATAATTTCATCACCTACCAATTTCTCCTTAGTATAATCCATAATAGTTTTTGTCTTATGTAGGAGAAGGTCCACATCAGTTTTATCTTGTCCCAAGACATTCTGCAACCACTCAGATGACTTGTGTGCATCCCCACAAGTTGATACAATCTCTTTAATCATGTTTCCTCCTCTAAGTATCACTCCTTGCAACCATTCATGTGTGGCTTGTGTAGAAATCTTCATCCTTTCAAGCTCGTTGAATGCCTCCTTAGGTAATAATCCTTCAGGAGTTATCCCTTCATTTCCCATAGCCTGCAAAGGCTTCATTAGATGTTGAACATACCTACACACATCATTCAACTTTTTTTGAAGCCTCTCCTTTTCCTCTATTTCTTTGTCCAATCTTCTTAGAATAGCCTCAGAGGATTCCTGGTACTCTTCTTTTTCTTGATCCTTGCTTGTAGGCCCCAAACTTATTGTCTGAATGCTATATTCCTGAGGAGATATCTCACCTTTATTCTTATCTTTTGTAGGAGTAGCAATATGGATTATCCTGTTTTACTTGAATCATCCCTAGTGATCTTAGAAATCACCTTTTCCCTCTTCTTTGCTTTCCCTTTTCCAATGTTGGCTAACAAATCATCCCAGTTGGGAGGAGTATCATCTACAACAATCTACTTGCTCTTCAGTCTTTCACTGAGCCAAATAGGAGTAGGGACTTATGATTGTTGTTCATCTTTTCTTTCCTATTCTGGTTGACCCATGGAAGAATCAACATTCAAATCTTGAACCATAGTAACTTCTTCACCTTTATCTTCCTTCTCATCTTCCTGCTTATCCTCCTCTGGATTTTGACTTTCCTCCTGATCTAGTGTCCCTGTCACCACGTGGATTGGAGAGGGAGTTCTCTCATGTGTTTCTTCCTTTTCCAGGATTTTGTCTTCTTCATTACCAGTAGGTGAGTCCCCATATGACACCAAGGGGGATTGCAAGAACCTATCAATTTCAACTGCTGCACTATGAAGATCCCCAACATTGAATTCTCTTGTTTCCTCACCTTGAGGGGTATCTTCAAAGGCTGCCTCTATGTATTTTTTTCTCATTATGCAATTCTTGAGCTAAAGAAAGGGTGTAAGTCTCTTCTTGGTGAAGCATAGTGGAGGAAATTGCAGGAGCACCCTTTTTCACCACACCTTCTTTAGGAGAAGGAGTTCTAGACTTCCTAATATAAACCCGTGTCCTTTCCTCAGAGCTCTCAACATCTATTAACTGGGGTCTTGTTTCTTCTTTTCCTTGTCCTTTAGAGGGCTCATTCTATTTTCTTGATGTTCTTGCCACCGTTCTCCTTTTAGGCATAAGAGCATCATCTTTCTCCCCTTCCTCCTCATGCTCTTCCTCTTGAGCAATTGTCTTTTCCTTAGAGGTAGGGTTCCTTTTCTTGGCAATAGGCTTCCTTTTCTTTTCCTTCTCATCCTCTATTTTAACACCTTTTATTTTGATCTTGAAGGGAGAACCCACCGTTTCCTCGCATTTTGGATCTTGCTCATCCTCTTCAGAGGTGGATTGGGACTCCGTATTTCTCATCAGATCATATGTATACTACTTCCCCTCATTGTCCAGTTCCCATATCTTATGTTTGAGCCACACCTTAGTATATTTAATAACAAGAGCATTGATTTGCTCCAACTCTATCTTTTCCTCTTCCAACCAGTCAATTTCACTAATGGGCTTTTCTTTGATAGGTTCATAGTCATGGTTCTAAATCAGCTCCCCATCATCATCAACCTGGTTTGGGATTGCCTTAATTCCATACAATCTAATTAAATTAGTTTTCAACCTGGAGAATCTCTTCCTTCGAACCTCAAACTCATCTTTACAATTGGCCCAATAATCTTCAATGTCATCTCTATGCTTGAATTCTCTACTAGCTCTCTTCTGGGCTTCACCTGTTCTATCAAATCTATTCCTTTTAGAGTGGAATGCCAAGCCAAGAGCACTCATCTCTTCTTCAAAGGAATGTGATGTAATTGAAGAAGGGCAAGCCTCATTGACTCCTACCCTCAATGGGAAGTCACCTCCCAGGCCAGTTTTATGCACGTCCTTCAAAATATCATCAAAGGAGGAGACTTGCCTGGTAACCTCCAAAAGTATGATGTGGTTTGTTTGGTACCTAGGCAATCTGTAAGGAGCCCTTTGGAAACCATCAATTCTGACATATGAGAAGGTAGGAAACTGAATAAACCATGATCCATACTTTTGTACCAATTCCTTGGGTACATCCGAAATCCTCACATGTTCTGCCCTTTGTAATATTCTTGTGATATACATGTTGAATGCATCATTCACCCTCCTGTAGCTTGAGCTATCTAAATGCAACTGGGGATAAACCTCATAGATAACATCCTGGCCAAAGATCCCTCGTGTACTCAACCCCTTGTATGGATGAAATCTCGCCAAGGCATAGACTAAGTAAGATGTCATTGTGAAGCTCTTGGTTTGCAAAACATTGCACAATTGTTCATGGATCATGGCATTGATGATACTTGGCCAATGATGGTCCACATTTTTCTCCATTCTTATTATGATGTAAAAAAATTCAACCTTCAAATATCCATGCATTCTTCAAACCCACCACCCTACTAAGGAGAGTGATTGCATCATAGTATTTTGATTTGAACTTCTCTCTGAATAGTTGTTTAGGCAACTTGGAGATGTGGGGCTTAGGTTTTTCCAACTAAGAATTAACAACTTGCAAAGCCTTATTTTTATCATTTGCATAGTACTTCCTGGCCATGTCAAGATCAAAAGCTACCACATGAAATCTATCTAGCATATCAAATGTCTGGGCCACCGAGACAAGAGAGAAATTGGCAAGCACCCTGCCTTGTGGACCAATTATTTGTTGTGTAGTCGGATCATAGTGTTTGGCACATTCCATGACTAGCTCGTAGCATTGTATTGTAGGAGGGAAACCATCCACATGAGCCAACCCAGAGCTCACCAATCTTCTTGCCAGCAGAGGAGGTTCTTTCATTGCCATTCTTGCCTTGAACTCTTCATAGTCCCATTTCCCAACATTGGTGTTTGTTACTTCTGACCAAATGGAAGCCAACTTTCTCTTAGGAATCTTGCTTTTCATGTCCAACTTAACTCTTTCAGCCTCTAAGACAAAAGCTCCCTCATCATTGGGATCCATTACCTTGCCCTTAGTTCTTCTAACAATGGCCTTGCTTGACTCAGCCTACAGTTCAACAAAAGATCACAATAAATATCCATTATAGCATGAGAGTCCAGGTTAGTCCATCATAAATAACATGTTCATCATTCAAAAGAATCCAAACAATGATCAAAATCCCATTGAACTATCATTAAAGCACACTTTCTTCAAAGTTCAGGATTTTCACCCCTTCACGGAAATCATGCCAAAAGGGAATTTTAGAAAATTCCAAGCCAGGCATAATTTAGCGATGAAAGTGTAATAAACATCCAAGAGTCATTCAATCATCATCATTACTTAAGAAATAGCATGATACACCTTTATTTCACTCAAATCAAACACATGAAGCACAATCATTAATCGCTGACTCATTTATTTCCTCAATTCTTTACTTATAACAGATTTTCAGGGAATTCCATCGAGGATGGAAATCCACGAAATTGGAAAGAGCTCACACATTTCGAGAAAATGAAGGACCAATGGAAGCTCGATAAAATCCTAAGGCAGCGAAATTCCACGAAGTCAACATGATTTTCACATTCTTGCACATCCTCGGGAAAATGGAGGGGTGGTGAATACTTGGGGAATTCCAAAGGTGAAGGAATTCCGCGAAGGACTCCAAATCCTGAAAGTTATGGTTTGTTCATGATTTCTCGCAAATTGATCGAATGATCATGAATTTGGGGGATTTGGGCTCGGATCTTGTTTGCCTTAAATCGTTCATTGATGAATCAGATTTACACTTCACTCAAAGGCAATTCGGTGGTCACTGGTGAAGGCTCTAAAAAATAAAAAACCCTAGGTTCCGCCATGAACGCATAGTCTCATCTTGGACTTACTTGCTTGTTTCACTAAATCAAATAAATAGATCCTTTCAAGGGCTACACAAGCAAGGAACAATTGAATGCAAACAAGAAATGAGCTTACAAATTCACCCAGGTTGCCAATCTAATAAACTTGAGGAACCCTAGATTGTGCCTAGCTAAATCAAAATCTCACATAGAATCGAGTTCAAAGATCAAGTTTGGAAATGGTTGGTGATCAAATCAATTATTCAAGTAGGGGATTGCACCATCAAAACTCAATAAAACATCAAAGCATCGTGGAAAACCCTAGCTTTGATTGCAAACTTCAAACATGCCAAATCCAAACCCGAGACAAGCCCAAGACATCACAAAATCCATCCAATTCATCAATCGAAAATAGGGGCAGTGCATACATACCATTTATGAAGTGAAATTTGAGATAGCAACGACTGGCAACAAGCTTTGATTCCTAAGCAAGTGACAATGACGCCCAGAAATTACCACCAAATCAAGCAACTCAAAGCTCTTGTTAGCTCTCAAAAACGCAGGCAGGATGCCTCAAGAGGCTGCCAATCTCTTGATACACTTTAGGGTAACAGACAAGGTCAAATGAATTTAACCTTCTACTCTTCAGGTGCTGCTAAACCTAGGAAAGTGTACCTATCTGAATGAAGCGGACTTGACTTATGATTATCCTTCTTGCAGTGATTTGTCCACAGTGGCAGATGGAAGTGAACAAATGAATTCAAACTTGGTGTAACTAGCAATAACAATCTTCTAAATCTAAATCCTAAAATGCTTAATCAAGAGATGTAAAGAAACTGAATGAATCCAAATGATGAAGTGCAGAGACTAGTGCCTTATTGGGTATGCGGAGTCAAATGAAAACAAGGTGAGCAACACTTCTCTGAGAAAACTCAAATTATCCAGCATATATTTTGTTTACAACTTGTATAAACATGCAAGACCTTGATTACTAAGCTCTACTTTAATAATCCAGATGAATCTCTCTGATTACTGTGATCAACTAAAAGGATTTAATCTTTGCTTGAAAGAACCAATCAATTGACCACATAGATACAACAAATGTGCACTGATGAATTGAATATAAACTTGTTATATCAATTTAAACAACCAGAAAGAATCTGTCTTGGAGACAGCTTAGCAATACTTTCATTAAATTCAACAGATAATTGACACCAGAAATGTGCAGCAACATCAATTGACTTTCATAAATACCTCCATTTTGAAAACATGCATCATAGCCTCTAATCTGAAAAACTTATTCTACTGTATCCATCTCTAACTATTGTATATCGAAAGTCTAATAGCTCCTGATCCTTTTTACAATTACAAAATGCATATTTATACACCAGCATCAGAAAAACATATCCCCTAAGATCCCACCTCGACCTACCGCTGAATTTGGGCTCATTTCATGTCGGCCCTATAGTTATGCCGAAGGAAATTAAATCGCCGTCAGTCGCCCATTAGTATTTTTGTTTCGCCATGACCCATCAAAGTCGAGGAGATGTCATATAGATTACTTTATGTTTCCCCGAGATGTGTTCTTTCGTTCTACATTTATCGCTATAGCATTCTACTCGTTATGCCAAAGTCAAGAAGTATCCTTTTGTCCCTTTGTATTTTTCTATAGCCTTGTGATATCGAAGAGACATCTCACAGAACACCCCAAGTGTTACCGATAGCCCTCGTGATCAAACTTGTCACTGTGACTTATTGTTATCGGGGAGATTTCATATCGATCAAACCTTTGTCTCAACAAAACAGCCTGAGCTCACCTTATATCGCCAAGACAATAACAATCTCACGTCGATAGAAACCCTTTTGTTTTATGTGCTTTTCTATGACATTCTGACGTCGGGGAGACCTCTCGTAGAGCACATTAAGTCATACTGAAAGTCTTCATCCATCCTGTGTGTCGCTGAGACAAATCAGTTCCTATACCGACATAGTCCTCATGTGTAATATCGGCGAGACCGGAGGTCACTCACCAAGACCTCACTCCAATATCGCCTAGTCTGGCCGATACAACTTAAACTCCTCTCGATATGTATTTTCCTATCAGCGGTCAGCAAGACTAGGTGAGTTCACCAAGACGTTTCATCAAAGGAAAAACTCTCACTGATGCAACTCCATATATGTCGGTCGGTGAGACATAAAGCACTCAGTGAAACAATATACCGAAGACCAAACTCCTGTAGAAATGTGTATCCCTTCTGTCGTCGAAACAATGTGAAAGTCCTGCCGAACGGAACAATAGATGAATTCTGATCGTCGTGACGGTAAAGAAGTCCTGCCGACAGACCTGCAGTAGATACATATAAGCAAAAAATGCATTACAGGTTGGGGAGACCCCGATAGACTCATGCCGATATGGATCACAATGTGAAAAATGCAGACTCGATGGATCATATGGGATAAATATAGGAAAAATGCAAGCAAAAAGTCATGATGGAAGGCCTTGTGCAAATGGTGATGATTATTCTAGAAACTCAGGGGTATGAAAAACTTGTGAAATTATTCAGAATTTTATAGTTCCAATAGCTCCAACCACCAAATTGCACAGGAACTCAGGATTAACTCTTCCAAACTTGATACAATGCAAATGACATCAATTCAACAACATAAAATCCCCCAAACATGGACTAAATATGGCCCGTAGAAATCGTACCCCTAGCATAAATGCCATTGACAAGACAACTCAAGACACAATCCGGGAACCCGCAGAGAAAAAGGAATTTCAGGAAAATCCAAAGGATGCGGAATTCCGCGAAGGACAGAAATCTCTGAAGTATAGTGTAAAGTCTTCCTCATCGGGTTTTCAAGGAAATCAGGGAATTTCGCCTAGGGAGGAAATTCCCAAAACTAGGAAAAAACCTGAAAATTGCTTTCAGACTCAAGATTTTCAAAATGTTACTTTAAAGGGGGAATTTGCACAAGCCAAATAAGCATCAAGGAACACTTTAAAGCAATCAAGTTTCAAAACGTAAGGGCCAAAACACTAGAAACAAAAGCAAGAGAGGGTCCCTACTTTCAGCAGGGCTTATGTGCGAAAACTACACAATAGGTACTTCTTCACCCTTTGCTGAGTTTGTTTGATCATCTTAAAATGTATCTTTGTGCATAGCTATGTTTTTCTAAGCATAGAAATGGCTTTCCTTGAACCAAATTTTCATCCCCCTCAAGATTTTAAGTATTCAGCTCAAAAGTCACATTCATCAACAAATGAACAAAATATATGTTTTCCTCTTCATTCAAGCAAGCAACTCAACATATCATTTGTGTTTTCCATACCATATCATCTCTATTCTCCACACCGCCCCCACACTACCCCCAAGCACATCCTCTTGACTAGATCTTGTTGTGCAGTTTTGCACACACGCCCCATTAAAAGTAGGGACTCTCTTTCTGCTCTGGCTTTTGGTGTCTTTTGGCCCCTTAATTTTGTTGATTTCTTTGCCTTTGGAGGTCCTTAGATGTTCATCTTGCTTTCCCAAGTGATTTCCCCAGGTTGCACTTTGAAAAAACTAAGTTCTGTGCGAAATCTGGGTTTTTACCCTAATCCGGGATTTTCCGGTCCGTCCGGATTTTCCCGGATTCTGTTCAAAGTCCGGCTCTGTGCAAAAATCCGGGTTTTTGGTCCAGTCCGGGATTTTCCGCCCGACTCGGATTTTCCCGGATTTCTTCAATTTTCCAGAATTTTCTGCCCAACCCGGATTTTCCCGGATTTCTTTAGTTTTCCGGGAATGTGCCAAAGTCCGGAATTTTATGCCATCCGCGGAAATCCGGTTCACCCAGATTTTTTCGGATTTTTGCCAGGCTTTGTGCAAATTGAAATACTGGATTAAATTGATGAATTTGATGATAAATGCTCAACATCCCATGCTTAATTTGATATATTACACGATGTTTCGTGTATTCTTGGTTCGTTTTGATGATCTATTGTTGAAATTTTTGCTTTATTCGGTAGAATCCTGTCCGGCTGGTTTTTTCCGGATTCTGGTCTGGAGTCCGCCTGACCTAGATTTTCCCTGGTTTTCCCCTTGGTCTGGTTTCCCGAAATGGAAATTTTTCCGAAAATGATTATTTTTCCAAAATGGAATTTTTTAAAATGATCCCGAAAATGAAAATTTCTTGAGATAAAAAAAATTGAAAAAAAAATTCCAAAATGGAAAAAATTCAAAATGGAAAGTTTCCTTATAAAAATGTAAGTTTTTAGAAAAGGTCAAAATTTTATTCAAATTTAATTTGAACATGTATTATGATGATATATGTTTTTCAGGACTAAACAAATATTAAAAGGGGGACTTGCATATGGATTCGTGCCAAAGGGGAAATCTGGAAATGTTCAAATTAAATTTTCAAAGTGGGACCTGCCTAAGAATCTGTGCCAAAACTGTCTACAGCTGGAGGACTTTCTGGAAACCACGTGAATCTGATCTTGCTGGAGATCGTAGGCCGACATGGATAATATTCATGCATTTAATGCAAGTCTTATCCTATTTTGAAATTCTCCTGGCCGACCTGTTTTGGGGCCAGTTATTATTGTAAAATCTAATTAGGCCGACCTGTTTTGAGGCCAGTTATTATTGTAAAATCTAATTAGGCCGACATGTTTGGAGGTTCTCTATAAATGGCATTTGTGCCTCATTTGTAAAAGGAAGAGAGATTAGGAGAAGATTTGATAGAGAGCGAATTTAGCAGTAGAGTAGAGGTAGAAGCTAGCCAATTTCTGAGCAAGTGATGTAACAGAACATTGGAATTGTTGCTGGAGTTTGGTGATTCAATACAATTGAAAGCATTGTGATTTTTTGGTGATCTCTTTTGTGTTGACTTATCTTGCATGGTTCTTATGATTCAATTTTTTAAAATTGCTCATGGTTATTAGACTTAGATTTAGATCTGATTCAATGATGTTCATGATTTAATGTTTGAAGTGTTTGCAGCAATCCCTGGTCCATACTTTTTGCAGCTAGTTGATTGTTAGTTGCTGTGTAAAGTTAGTCTGGACCTTAATATTCATTGTGCTTGGCTCAATTATGGAGATTTATTCATTTCAACTGCAATCGGGTTGTCTTGGGTGAATGTTCATAATCTGAAAATCTTTAAAACCTTAGAAGATTGCACTGTTTCTGTAAGATTGTAGATTTATCTTGGTCAAGCAGAGATTGGTTTCATTGGGATTGGTCCATTTCAAGTGTTTATCATTTGCATTGTTAATCTTAGGAGTTAGAATAGAATATAATCTCTCTAAACCCTCATCTCTTTTGCTGTTTATTTTGAATCTGGGTTAGTTTTAGGATTGCCAGCATCACCATATTGTTGCATCTGATGAAATTCACTTCCAGCATTGTTCATTTGTAAGGCCCCTTGTGATTACCAGCATTTTCACATATTATATGAGTTGTTTATGCATCGTCATGACCTGACACCCGAGAGACCTTGGGGTGATTTTCAGTAATTTATTGTTGAAGATTACCTTTCAAGAGAGATAGGATATTGTATTCTGTCTGAGTTGTTGCTGTGCAGAAAACACCATCAACAGATTGGCGCTAGAAGGAGGGCGAACAAGGTGACATAGACGGAAGATTGAATGAGCCTTTATGTCGAAAATCTGAGATATGGCAGATCTCAAAATCTAAAAATTCAAGTTCTGAGTCAAGATGGAAAAGCAGTATCACATTTGTCATGATGGAAATGGTCTTCAGATTGATTCTTTTCTACTTTGTGAGTCTCTGAACAAGAGGTTAGTTCTATGGGATGGTAAGGGTTTACATCATTATGCATTATCAGATCAGTGTAGAATCCACAACACCTGTACACACAGTGAGTTCGAATGTCTGGCCTTTCTGGGTGAAGTTGAGAGGGTTTTGCAAAGGAACCTTTTCATGCAAAACTTGTCTGAACCATTAGCCTCCTCAGATCTAGGGTTTATTGATGTTGCAGTTGAGGCATTTACACAAATAGTTGAAGATCAACTTGTTGGTGGTAAGCATTTGCAGGATTTCCTTTCGTCAAAATGGTGTAGAGTTCATAATGCAGCCCATTCAGAGTTCATTTGCCACTCTTGTGTTAATACCATCGTTGGAGTTGGAGGATACCTAGAGGGGAGAGAAAGGTTAAACAAGGAATGCACTGGAGAGAGGCCAACCAGTTCTCAACGCATGGATGATGTTGCAACTTATGTTGAGGCGACTTTGAAAAGAGTTGAATGTCATGAAGATGAATCTGAGGCATCAGAATTAACAGAGGAACATTTAAGTGAAGAGTCACCTATGGAGATCAAGGAGGATGCTCTTGTGGAGGTTAGTCAAGTTCCTGAAGACACAGTGGAAGCTGAGAAAGAAGTTCCCCTACAAGCTCTTCCTTTCCAAGACAAAGATGTGATACATACCAAATACAAAGAGTTTGTTGCCAGAATTATAAGAGATTGGTCAAGCCTAGGTTTTGGAGTCTACCTAGAGGAGCTGTTGTTACCAGCTTGGTGCAGGATACATGAGGAAGAGCATTCAGAATTCACCTGTTTCCAGTGCCAGACAGTCATAAAGGAGGTGAAGGAGCAAGTACAACTACTCTTACATGCAAATGATACACAGACAGATGCATCAGACAAGTCTCTGATTGAGGAATGCCAACCAGTTGCTGATGAATGTCTTGAAGAACATGAGGAAGCACTCAGTGAAGTGATCAACGTTCCTGATGATTGTGATCAAGAATCCGAGCTAGTGCCAATAGAAGATGAATTCAGGGAGTCTTCTCATTTATCAAATTCTATTTTTCCTCAGCTTATTGATGAAGTGCACAATGAAAACTCACAGATTCTATGCATTATTGATGGGGTAGCTGATGTGGTTCACACTGATGTGCAGGAAAATATGAATGATGTTGAAAATAGAAATGTTGCAGTCAGTATTGGTGAGCATGCTCCAACTTCTCCAGGTGAAAAGTTCCATGCTCATAGTTCTGAAAGTCTTCGATATGAATTTCACTCTGCATCACATAATGATTCCTCTAATTCTATCTTGCATGTTTCAAATGCAAGTGGAATATTGCACCATCAATGGAGACCCCCTGATGACACTATGATCAACTCTTCACAAGTGCAGGATGATGAACACAACATTCAGTCTGCAGAAATGCAAAATCAGGTTGTTTCTTTCTTTGCTGGAAATTCTGAATCTTGTCAATTTGATTATGGAGATTTAGGAAAGACAACTTGCATATGGGTTAATCATGGTCCTAATGAGTTACCTCAGTTACTAGTTATTCCTAATTTTGACATGGAGTTTGAATGCTACAATGCAGAGATTTATTTTTCTAAATATAAAGACAGGTTTGCATTTCTCAGGACTATTACCTTCACCTTATTACTTGTCCATACATTGGTTAATCATATGGGGATGAGTCTCAGTTCATCTTATCTGATCATGAGCCATTTTGAGTCTCTCTGTACATAGTGTTGATTTGAATAAGTGCAGCTTGGTCTGCTTTTCTTTTGCTTCTGTCTGTTTTGTTTAGGATGGATTGCTTTAGTTTAGATTGCTTTTCTTTGCTTCTGTTTTGGCTAGTTTAGTTTGCTGTGGGTTTCAGTTGGGTTGTTGTTTTGTTTCTCTGGCTTGGGTTTTCTATTTTCTGGTTGGGGAGCGTCTTTCCTGTGCAATAATTCTTTATTATCTAGGATTGTTCTAAGTGTTTCGTTGATGGACTTTAATTATGTGTCTTGAATTGATGGATGTGATCTTTTGTTGGTGTCAAGCAGTCTGAATGTCTGATTTAAAGAGAATGGGTCATTGGTCTGACTTGAACCTGAAGCATTCTGAAATCCTATATCCTTCATGCGTCTTAAGAATCTGAGGGTTGCAGTAGGGTCCTTGCGAGGCCTTGTTGGGTGAAAAATCATATTTCTGCTTCAGTGTCACTGTGGTTCTCGGTCCTGAGTGTGGACTTCACTGTTCACAGGTTGAAATGAAAAGAGTGAAAAGAAAAAAAGATATCAAAAGAAAGAAAAATAAAAAAAAAAGAAAGAAGAGAAAATATTGAGAGTCAGAAGAATGATTTCAACTCATCAGGGGTATTTGAATATCTCTACCGGGGCTATGGACGTCTAGCTGGCAGTAGAGCTATGTTTAGGAGAGTCACAGCGATAACCTTGTCAGAGCTATGGACGCCTGACTGGCAGCGAGGCTCTATCCAGGTTGCTTTTGGAGTTAGAATCTTTATGTAACCTAACTTGATTGAGCTTGGTTGTTGCAGTAGCTCAAGGAGGGAAATGAACTCACTTGCACGCACTTGGATTTTCAGTTTATTGAAGGTTTAGTCTACCTTTGGTTCAGATTCCTTAGTCTTGCATTTTGATTTGTTTTCCAGATAGGGAGATCGAAACCAGAGATTCTGGGTTCATGATTCTTGTTCATCATCAAAATGCTTTGGAGCATTTTATCAGCGGAGTCGCCATTTGTTGTGCAGTTTTGCACACACGCCCCACTGAAAGTAGGGACCCTCTTTCTGCTCTAGCTTTTGGTGTCTTTTGGCCCCTTAATTTTGTTGATTTATTTGCCTTTGGAGGTCCTTAGATTTTCATCTTGCTTGCCCAAGTGATTTTCCCAAGTTGCACTTTGAAAAAACTAAGTTTTGTGCAAAATCCGGGTTTTTACCCCAATCCGAGATTTTTTGGTCTGTCCGGATTTTCCCGGATTCTGTTCAAAGTCCGGCTCTGTGCAAAAATCCGGGTATTTTCAGAATTTGAGCAGGAAGTGCAATGAGCTTTGGAAAAAAGTGTTGCAAAATCCGAGTCTTCCTTCAGCTTCTTATTTTGCATAGAATGCACCAAAGTTTCATTTCTTTAAATGAACATGAGTGTTCTATAAAAGTGTCTCTTACTATATATTATATTTGAGCAACACATTTTTTTGTTCTTGAAAATGGCAACATTGTATGGCCTAACAAATTACATATGTGAATTTCTGACTAGTGTTGAGAGATCTCAAATTTCAAATTTACTGTCATAATGGAAGTAATGACTGGAAAAACACCTAAAACCTGAACTTCAAATCTAACTAGGATCGAAAGAGGTCTGACTATTTGAACAAATTCTATTGGCTACATAACATTTTCAGATTTTGCATCCATGGTGGCTATGCACTCATTATTTTAGTTTTATTATAGAAGAGGCCAGATTGATAAACTCATAAAATGTTGGCATGGAGAGTTGAAACTTATGAAGAATCAACCTCAAGCCATAGTTTATCTTAATAGAATCCATTAGAAGAGAAATTGGGTTTGGTTTGGTTATGGATGCATTTGTAAGGAAAACCGAAAACTTGAAATAGAGGCTGAGAGTGATTTCCAGCTACCTATGATGAACATTTGATCTTTGCAAGGTTGACTATATTATGTTTTGAAACTGAGATATCCAGTAATTATGACAGTAATAAATTATAGCTAAAAAAAGAAGGAAATTATATTAATGTCAATCAATGACCAGAGTAGGTCAATGTGACTTGAAACTACAACAAATTACAACATAGCATAAAAAAGGTTAACAATGCCCTAAAACATAAAAACAACTAAAACATTAAAATAATGCAATAATTAAAAACATCACTGAAGATGCTTAACCCAAGATGGATAAACCCTGGGCACTTTACAAACAAGCAGCTCTTTTATCCATGCACATATATAAATAGTCGTATGAGAGCAAGGCAACCCAATGAAACATAAAACTAATGGAGAACAAATTTGGAGATCAAGACTAGTGATGAAATTTGGATCATCTATATCAAAGCTTGGAGAAAAAGGGTTGGTAGTGTCACCACATGCTTCTACATTAGGGCCAACAGAAGGTTTGACAATGTTTATGGAAGAATGACCCAAGCTAAGAAATTTTTATTGGAAAATAAAAAATCTATGTACCCCAAGGATGTGTCCCCTATAGAATTGGACCCATTCCCTACAAAGGATTTTTCAAGGATGATGGGATAGGTAGGAAACATCCCCCCTTCTTTTTACCCAAAATTTCAAGAAATTAGGAAATGTTTTCGGAATGCGAAAAAACAAATAGGCAAATGACAGGGTATATTAGGGGATGCATAGACATCCCTCAATTGTTTTGGGGATGGCTAGCAGTCCCCTATGACCTAGTAATCAAAAGTCTTACATTTAAATAAAAAACACATAATTATCAAAAATGAAGGGATGGGGGGGAACAAGGACTCCCACATCCCTTTACACAAAACCTAAACCTAAAATTGAAACACTAATATCTAGAATAAATAAAAAGAAATTCATTTTTTCATTTTTCAACTTGTGAAGAGAAATACAAAGAAAGAGAATGATTGTGAGGAAAGAAGGGAACACCTATGAGAAAAGGGCAAGAGAGATTTATTCATTTTCACAAATTCTTTTGCATTTTTTTTGTTTAAGTTTCAAACACTTAGAAAGATTTTTTTGTTTGTTTTTGTTTTATGTTTGCACTTGGAGTTGTATTTGAAATTTCAATAAAGAAAACAATGTGCAACAATGGGGGTAGTGAGGATGAAGATTCAAGAAATTCAAATTCAACAAAGAGCTTCGAGTAGTAGAAGTAAATGTTGGAAGTTCTTTTGGAAATGTGAGTTTCGTAAATATGGTTCTAATAATCCATTTGAATGCTCTTCTAAACTCCACAAAACTTATGAAAAGGTCCCATTTGATCCAAAAAACCCTCTCCTATAATTTGCAATAGTCATAGACAAGAGGAATAGGCTTACCTCTTAACAGTCAAAGAATTTGGTGGTCATGAATAGTGTCTTGTGGCTTCAAGATAATCAAACTCCAGCCATATGTGGGGACATTGATCCCAAAGATGCCACACAAGTTGATAAGGAGGCACACGAGGGATTAGTTGGGCTCCATTGGATGAAGCAACCCTTCATAATGGTAGCAACTTAGACTTAGGGACAATTAATTATTTTTATGTTTTACTATATGTTATTAGGGACAAATGCATATTTTTTTATGTATTCGTCATTTTGTAGTTGAAACTTGCATCCTTTGGGAATTTTGTTGAAATTTTTATATAATATATATGTACATTGATAATAAAAGTAGTTAAATTTTGTTAATTTGTTTGTCGACTCGTCATGTGAAATATCAACTCAACTCTAATGTTATGTATAAATGTTTCTATAATGCATATGATGTATGTCTTATCAATGTTATCATATAGATATTTGAACTCTTTTATACTTTTTTATTTGTTTCTAATTGTTAATTGTTGTCCCTTGTTGTCCCCTACAAACTTGCCTCCCTAAAAATCTGTCCTAGAAACACATCCCCTATCCCTTTTCATCCTTGTCTTGAAAACTTGGTAGGAAATAGTAAAATATTCTAAGAGGAAGGTATCCCCTAAGAAAACTTTCCTAAAATCCATGAGTAGCAAACTTCAAGGGAAAACAGAGAACTAGTAATGTTTGCCTACCTCCACATGTATTGTGGTCAAGAAGTATAAAGCCCTCAACACTAAAGAGATGCAAAATTGCCATGCCCCTTGTGAAAGTAAGAGTAGAGAACCCTAGCAACAGTACATGATTATGAACAAGGTCTTACTAACTTGTCTCCAATTGTGTGGAATGGAAGTAGTCAAGGGTTCATAACTATTCAACATATATAGAGTGGGTGAAAATGGAGGAAATTGGCCCTATAGCCCCAACGAGACTCCATAAAGTTGTATATCTAAAGTTGACAATCTTCCAAAAGAAAAGTTCCAAGAACCTCTAATTTGGATTGCAAAAGGAGGATAATAAAAAAACTCATCTTCACTACAAATAGTGATATGGCCCATGGATTTCATGGTAGTGTTGTACACCACATTAAACAACATAAAATTAATGGAAAAGCAATCCCCGAATAGAATGCATAAGGGGAGATTGAAAGGAAGTCGAGTGCGTGGAAGATGCTTCCTACACCAATCTAAGCAAGAGAGAGTTGCCAAAAATTTCTTAAACACCTTTACAGTTATAGATTTAGATGCACATACATATCATAAATAGATAAAAAAAATGAAAAGAAAAACACATAATTTACGTGGGGAAAACCCTTTCGGGAGAAAAACCCCACACTCCAAAACACAACTCAATTATATTATTCAACAACAAACAAGTTACAATATATTTGTAGAGCTATTCTCTTGCAGGAGTCTTCACACTTCTCAATTCTAGAGTAATTCTGGAAACATAACAGTATTGATGGCACCTTCAAATTATGCAAATTTGAAGTGCCTATGTCCTTTCAATGTGTCGACAGAGGTTAGGTCGACATATTGCTAAATCTACCCCGGAGCCCATCTTCGCCGATTAAATTTTTTCAACTCAGAGGTCATCTTGCAAATTCGTATGGTAGAAAGTTTGTTGGTACATATGGTAATATGCTTGCTCAATTTCATGCTTCTTGGTTAAGTTCTGATGGTCTATTTAATGCTTTTTTTTATTATGTCTGGACTAAATTTGATGTTCTGAAAAGTTGCAAATTACACAATTTTGAAGGCAACCCATTTCTTGTTTTGGTCTAAAACATCTTCAGTTTCGTTTTCATCAAAAATGAAAGTCATACAATACATTATTTTAATGTATTCCGGTTGCAGCGAACATGTCTGGTGAGCTAGTTTACAAAGGAGGCACCTAAATTTTGATTGCTAGGCGAAATATGATTTAAAACCAATGTTTTAAACAATTGATTGCCACTAGCAAAAAATCTCAACTCCGGAGCTTCTCGTTTGCGTGCAGTGAATTTCCATTGTTTGACTGGCAAGCAAAATTAAAATTTCACCTTTTCCTAATATTTGAAATGCAAATATTTAAAATATTTAAAATACTATTCAAAGAGGAATTTAGGGAAATTTCAATATTTCAAACTTTAATACTTTATAAAACTCCCAAAGTTTTCTTTCCCTTGCATGAAAGTTGGCAGAAAAAGAAGAGTGTGAGGAAGCAGGGAAGTATGTGGGAAAGGGTAAAGCTTTATAAATATTTTGTTAAAGCCTTTGCAATGCTTTTATTAAAACTTTTGAAGTTTGTTCTCTTTTTTCCCCACCAACCTGTTGTAGCTTTTGCTATGTTAGAAAATGTTTGCGGGGAAGCAAGAAAACATGGAAATAGTTTTTTCAAAGCGTCTATTTCATTTCTCATCACGTGGAAATGTTGTTTGGGGGATTTTGGAGCTGTTTGAGAGTTGGAAAATATTTTTTCAATGTGCAAAAATTGTTTGAAGTTTTTTCAACACCCCTACAACAAGTTTTAGCATAAATTTGTCAAGTTTTTTGCTGCCAACATGAAAATGGTTTGCAGTTAGATGTTATTTGAAGCAACAAGATAAACGGCCCAAAAATCAAATGAATTCCATTGCATCATTGAGAATGGCTTGCAATGCTTCTCTTATCCATAAAAATTGAAGATCAATCACGTTTTTTGTATTTGGGGAAAATTTTCAGAGTGTTTGTAGGTTCAATACAATTGTTTCTTCATCTAAAAGCTTTCCCAATCTATTACTTATGCCGTGGAACATTTTTGCAACATTTTAAGCTTCTCTAAAGTGCCAGTAACCAAAGAAATGGCTCAAATATGACACTCACGACTTGCATCTCATTCTTTTTCTATT
Source organism: Sequoia sempervirens (assembly GCA_007258455.2). NCBI lineage: Eukaryota > Viridiplantae > Streptophyta > Pinopsida > Cupressales > Cupressaceae > Sequoia > Sequoia sempervirens. The sequence goes on along the minus strand of VDFB02065298.1, from coordinate 23,430 downwards.
GCAATGGTTAATGCACCACGTGAAGGTCACAAATGGTCTATAGAGAATTTTGTGCCTAGGAATGAAGATTGAAGAAGGAAAGCATACATCCAGAAAATGGTGAAAAAAGTTCAATTGGTAATAGAAGAATTGCATAGAGGATTAGTTGTCAGACAACTATTTGACAAAATGCCAAATATTTGTTGAAAAAGAAGATATATTTTTCACTTGCAAAGTGAAAATACAATAGTAAAACTACTTTTACAAATAGGGTAAAAGGTTGCACAAGATTTGCAAATTTAAGAGGACAAGAACTTTTTAGTTGTAAGAATGACGAGAAAGGAGGAGGGGAAATAGGGAGTAAAGAGGCATTCTCTGAATGCCAATTTGTTGCAAATCTAAAGGTTCAGTTAGTGACAAGTGTTAGACAGAGATTCAATATGAATTTATTCTCTTTTTTATATTGTAATATTTGTCTTATTTGTGGGGGTTCCAAGTTTTCCAAGTCTTGGGATATTGTAATTTTGCATCTATATTAGGATTTCTTCAAATTTCAGGGTTCAATGTTGTAATCCATCTTTTAATGGCAAGCAAATCAGTTTGTAGATTATGATGAACTATGTCATTCTATAATGTCTCCAGAATGTATGCATTATATTTTTAATCAAAGTAATCAAGGTTTATGATGGTTTTTGTTGCACATTTGTTGTAATAGGAATATTGATTGATGACTCTTGTTCAAAGAATAGGTTAAAGTGTGCTCTCATTTTAAATGCTTAATATATTGTGTTGCATTCAGGATCTAGAAGAATGTTGCAGATGTGTCCTAAAGGGACCTCATTATTGTAATGTAGTAATGATTTAATGGTCATTGATTTTGTGTTCAAGCTATTACCAGATAGGTTACTTCATTTTGACTTTGTTATGGACAAGACACTAGTTTAGTATGTTTCTTTTGTGCAAAACCTGGAAGGAATCACCATTTAAAAACATAAAGAATCTTTCCCATTTTCATGCTTAACTTATTTTTGGTTTTTTGTATCTTCATAGAGATTGAAGAACATAGAGGTTATGCCTGGAATGATTCGATTGTAACTTCTTTGTGTGTTTGAGATGAATATTTTTCTTAATTTATTTGTTCTTAGTTTGGGTACAAGGTGCAAAGGGATCATGCCTAAATGTAATGAAATGTATAAAAGCCTTTATACATTCATATGAGAAACATCCACATGTTAGAAATCTGCAATGTATTGTTCAGTGCAAGTTCTATTATATGAGATCTTTAAATAGGAACACCCTCTTGAGTCTTGTGGAGCTCAAAGTGCAGAAGGTTGATTATAGCCTTTTTCGTTGGCCTTTCTTGTCCCTGATGTGATGATAGTGTTGAACCTTTGTCTTAACCCATTAATCCATTGGTTTTAGGCATTGTGACTTTCATTAGGTTTGGGGGTGCAAGAAAAATCACCAACAGGTACTTCAACAAAACAACAAACTGCAACTTCAAAATACAAGTGCTCAATATATATGAGCTTACAATGCATTAATTAGAAATTTCTAAAATCTAATGCCAAAGGTTGAAGATACAACATGAATTTATTCTTCCACCTTAATGCTACAACTACTACATTAATCAGGGGAATTTAAGATAATAATCCTCATTTTACATTGATTATAACATCTTCCTACACAAGAAAATGTCATACATGTTTGTGTTACCTTAATAGGAGAATATTGGTTTCATTATTTGTAGGTATTTAGATTTGAGGTATTTCCTCCAATTCATCAAAGCAATTCCACATCCATATCTATACATTTATTTACAAAAAAAATGATTATTATGGGTGTTCTTTATAAAAATGGATATAATGGTTTATTTCTCATATTTTTAGATAATAAAGAGAAACATATGGCTTTTAGGCCCATGGAGGAATATGTGGTGGTAATTTCAATGGTAAGATGTTGGTATATAAATTATTAATGGGATGTTATTAAATCTAAAATGAAAAAATATGCACAAGGTTTTGTTAAAAAATACTTATCTTGCAAAACACATAGTATTCTCAAACATGCTCATGAGATTATCCCATTCATTCTTCCTTGGTTATTTTTGTATGAGTTGTATTTGGTGGTAAATATTGCCACTGACTCTTTAGAGGGCCATACTTTTATCACTACAACTATAAACTATTTTACAAAGTGGGTAGAGGCCATTTGTCTTAATTATATGAGAGTCCTTATTCTTTGGCTTATGACATTGATGCCATTATGCCTTTTGAGTTAGAGTTTTCATCATTGTGGCTATCCCCTTGAGACATTATTGATGATAACACAGAGGGATTATTAAGTGTAAGAGATAGAGAAATTAGATGAGTGATGTGTTCATGATTTAGATATTTTGAGAGTTAATTAGTGGTGACTAAAGAAAACCTGCAATAATAATATCATAGAATTATATTTTTAGATTGTTTATTTGTTCCTTCAAGAAAACATCAAAAATATGAGTGCAAGAGAAGAGTGAAGAGGAAAATTCAAATCAAAATGATTAGGACCATTTTTTATATCCAAGTATGGAACATGAGATTTTGAATTACCTAGTATAGATGGAAAACCATTTAAAGATCTAATTAATATCATGGGTTTTTGGTGCTACTATGATTTAGGTTTTTTTATTGTATATTGTTTACAATTTCAAATGATCATTGTTTCAAATGGCTGTAGTCTTAAATGGTTTAGAATTTTGGATAGTTTTAATTTTTGGATGGTTAGGTTTTTAAATTTCTTTAATTCTAAGTTGTTATATTTATAAATGGCTATAGTTTTAGAGGACTTATAGGTTTATATAGCTTCATTTTTAGATGGTTTATACATTCATATGGTTTTAATATTTAGATAGGTTATATTTTCAAATGATTCTATTTTTTAGATGGTTTACAACTTTAGTGGGTTTTAATTTTCATAGTATTGTAATTGGGTGTAATTTTAAATAGTTTTAATTTTTAGATAGGTAACAATTAAGAAAATATTCTTTCAAACAGATAACATTTGGACTCAAGACAATTTAGTTATTAAATATGTAGATACTTTATGCATAAATTCTATGAAGACATAAATACAATTATCTAATCTAAGAAATTTTTAGCAACATTTCATCATGTAAAACAACTCTTAGAAAAGAACAAGAACAAGAGAAGAATAAAAAACCATGGAAAGATTGACATATGTATAACCTTGGAAATTCCTTTTAGGAGAAACTAAACCACCAAAGCACATACACCTAGTATATTATTCAACAACAATGTTACAAGATATTTACAAAGCTATTATCCTTCAATGAGATCAACACTCTTAAATCCTAGAGGAAAATTAGCAACACATGCCTATAAGAAAATATTCATAATACCTTCATCTCAAGCCCTCAATATATATTCTTAAGGAGGCCAATAAAAACAACCAAACTATAATACCATGGGGACACAATACTATAGAACCCCAATCCTAATACCTACAAAACACAAGGAACAAACACATAGTTAGATCTAATGCAAGAAAGAATCAAGATTCCCCATGAAATCCATTAACAATGCTCAAACTAGGAAATAGAATGCAGAACACAATAAGAAAGAAAATGAAATCCTAATTAAGCATGCAAAATATTGATCCCATGGGGGAATTGGTGTCATTTTGATTTGGAAAATGGCTCTTTCCCAATTCCTTGCAAGCTTGATGCTGATTTGATGAAGATTGATGATGATGTGATGCTTCCTTGGAGAAAATCATGCATAACCTAGCTAAGAAATGATAAAAATGGATGAAGAATGGATGAGGATGATAACTTTGGCTCCAATTCTCCTCCTAAATCAGCATAATGATTTTACATTGATTGTGGCCCCCCAAACAAATAGAGAAGGCCTCTATTTATAAGAGATAAGGATTGAAGATTGAAAGATATGGAGGATGTGGGACTAATCTTGAGCCAATGACAAGATGCCACTTGTCAAGATGTGAGAGGATGAAGGTTGAGCACATTTTAATCAATGTTCCAAAGAGGGGGATATTTGAAATTCAAAAGATGGCTTGTTGGAGGGAGAAGAAAGAGTCTTAAATGCCAAGTGGGAGACATGTAAGAGACCATGTAAGTGGAGTTAATGCTATGTTGGAGGACAAGACATTTGGAGGGATTTTCAAACTTGGAGGAATATTCCCTTTTTTATGCCATTTTGAAAGTAATTAGGGAATTATTAAATCAAAGAAATGATTTATTGGTGCAAGTTGCAAAATCTAGAGGATTCAGGTGATTAGGATTAAATTAATCAGGATTTGATTAATTTAATAGGAGATTAGGTGATTTTGACTTTTGACTTAAATTTTAGGATTAAAATAAATCAAAATGAGAAGAAAATGATTTTAGATTTAATTAAATAAAGATTTGATTTATTTAATCAAAGAGGATGATGTTAGTGCTAAATCAAATAAAGATGAATTTATTTAATTTAAATGGATGACTTTAGGAGATTAATTAAATAAATTTGATTTATTTAATTAAAGAGATAACTTAGGAGATTAATCAAATAAACTTGATTTATTTAATTGATCGGGCAAATATGATTTAATTAAATGAGGAATGTATGGTGCCAATTTTGTATGTCTACAAATACCATAACAAGAATTCTCATGATCCACTAGAAGAGAGTGGCCTCCAAAATAAAATGTAACTCCTATTCTATAACATTTTTGAGAATTATTAATTAGAGTGTTATATATAACTCAAATATGCTCCATATAGGCACTAATTACACCTATTACACACCCTTACACTTGACTAATATAGTTGATCAAAATATTCTCTTACAAGTTCACTAGTAACCCCATCATTAGTGCCTCATTGCAACAATATTTCTAAGTACATATAACAATAAAATAATTACATATGTCCCCACCCTCACATGGGCATCTCATTTTCCTACTCCATGATTCTTGGAGGTGTACACATAATGAACCATTTACAAAAAATTAAGTTACATTAGACCTTATATCATGCAAGATGAATATCATATCCAATCCTAATTTTTATGCTTTGCATAACCACCCCATTTTGTTTTGATCAAAATGGGTCCCTCTTTTGTTGTTTTTGTCTTTGGTGTTCTTGTTTAGGCTTTGGGAGTTGTTTTTTCTCCTAAGTCCTTGTTTTTTATTTGTTTATCAAGTTCAGGTTTTGAACTGTCACCAACACTTGTTACTTTGTAAAGTTCAAGTTTCTATTTTGTTTTGATCCCAATCCTTGCACTTTGCCTTGTGTTTTCTTTTTTTTTGCGGATTCAGGTATCAGATCGAAACCGTCACCTTACACCCTTAAAAGTGTAAGTTCCTATTTTCATTTTGATCTTGACATCCACTTTTCTTCCTTATGTGTTTTTCTAGTGTCAGAATCGAACATCGGACCAAAATTGGAACCAAGAACTTTTCCAAAGTTCTTGTTCCTATTTTCATCCCAATTATGATTTTGTATTCCCTTTGTGTGTTTCAGAATCGAACATCGGACCGAAACCAAAACTAAGAACTTTTCCAAAGTTCTTGTTCCATGTTCTAACCCAATCCCGATTCTTGCGTTTGTTTTTGTTTGTCGGGGTTTGGATTTTGAACCTTTATTGGAACTTTGCACTCACTGAAAGTTTGGTGTTGTGTTCTTTCCTGATCCCAACTCCCGCTTACCTTCATTCTTGCGATGGTGCATTTATGACCTCTGCTCCAATCCTAAAGCTCGACCTACCCACATTAATTAACACTTGTTCACAGGGTAAAAGCACAAAGTTGTGTCACACTTTCGGCCAAATAAATAGTTCCGAGCGAAATATTTTTGGACGGAAAGGTTTCGCCCGACTAGGTTTCGACTGAAACCATGTGGCATAATACGTGGCACATAGGTTTCGGTCGAATAAGTTTCGCCCAAATCCAAAAAAATCAAAATTTTCCTTTTCCCGCTTTAAAACTACCTTCGAAATTGGATTTTTTAATGTGCGGGGTTTCTATAGAAAGGGTTTAGTAGAAATTGTTTCTACCGAAACTGTCTATGTGGCATCCTAGTTGGCAGCCAACTCAGCTTTTTTCAGAATTTTCTGAAACTTTCAACTTTAGCTAAGTATTTCTTTAGTCAGAATGATTTTTTTGCAACAAAAAAAAAATACCCTTTTGTAGAGCTCGGAGTGGAGAATCCAAATATATAATTTTTTTAATATTTTTATTAGTTTTAATATATTTTATTTTTAAAATAATGCAAGTAGGTTTTCAAAATGAAAAAAAAAGTTGATTACAAATTAAAAACAAGATAGTAAAACTTATTAAAAAAATTTAAATCTTATATGGGGCACAAGAGGAGAGAGTCTTCTTCAAAAGGGTATAATTTTTTTTTTTAAATGATTTAAAAATTTGAAAATAGTTGACGGCCCGTGAAAACTATCAAATTCTGACATGTTTGACTTTAAAACGTTATTACAAGAAAAATATACATCAAAATTTGATTTTTCTTTTTCCATGCACAAGATATTGAAGTTACCTATTTGGAGAAAAAAAAATTAGGGAGAAATGAAGTTTTTTTCAATTTGTTTCTTGACGGCCCGTGAAGTCACTCTTTTCTGAAATTTTCAGCATTCCAAAAATTGTCCTTAAATTGATAAAAACATAATGAAAATAATTCTTTTTAAAATTTTAAAAATTACAACAATAAACTTCATCAAAATTTCTACATTTCATTAGTTTACACCATTTTGAAATTCAAAACATAAAGACCACTTTTATGTGGTCGAAGTTCAGCATTTTTTTTGCTGTTGGTCGATTCCTTTATAAAGTGTGACACAGGTTTGTGCTTTTACCCCACACGTGTGAATTAGTTTTTATTCTTGTCACTCCTCAATTTTTGCTCATTTAGCTTGTAGACTTTGACAAAGCAAACCAGACCGGTGCTAAAGGTTAGGGTTTGAGGTTGCACTCAGATTTCTCATCATACTGTTGGATTTCTAGTCGTGTTTGTGAGGTAGGTGTCGCTTCTTATGTTTTTCTCTCATTTTGGTTTTCCTGTGTTGGTTTTTGTTTATCTTTCCTATTTCTTGTTTCATGTTTTTTTTAGTTTTCATTTATTTCTCATTTTCTTGGCACCCTTTTTGGTGTGCTTTCAGTTTTCTTCGAACCCTTTGGTTTTTTTATTTTCTTGGTTTTGGGTTTCCTCCATTTTTCTATTTTCATGCATTTTGTTCTTGTTTTGTGTGTAGGTTTTATGTTCTCGTTGTGCCCTAGTTTACCTAGGATTTTTGTATTGCCTGGTTGAGTTTGTTTTGAATTTGATAAATTTTAAAATTTAGACCATTCCAAACCGTATACCAATCTTGATTTTGAAGGCACGTTTAAAGACTTTGTTATATTTATTTAGATGCCTTTATATTTGTTGATTGCCTTGATCCTAATTCCCTTAACTCTTTTGGAATCGAGATTCAAAACTGCATTGTATGCTTAAACCATTGCTTGGGTCTAAGTATTTTCTTGTTCTTGATTCTGACTTCTGATGTTTCATCACTATCAAAGTTCAGGTTGACTTAAAAATGTTCAAGAGTTTTGGTAGTGTATCAACTTGTGTCTCAATTCTGATCCTCGCATTACTATTGGGATCACATTTTGGGCGAGCACCGAACTCTTGACATACCTTTAAGTTCCATGATTTATTGCCATCTTGGTTCTAATTTCTGGCATAGTGTCAAGATCAGAACTTAGAGCTGATTTATCCTTGCTTAAATGCCAAAGGTTAGGTCTCAAACCATTTCCCGATTTTGGCTTCTGATGACTTATCAAGATTGGAACTCAAGACGTTGCTCAAACTTGTTCACTCTTTTAGGTCTGGTTCCAAACCATATCCTGACTCCAAGTGTTGACGCCTCATTGGGATCGAAACTCAGAGTGATCCCTCAATCAACTCCATTTGATAAATATTTGCGCTTGGTGTTAACCCGATCCCAATTTTTGAGCACTTCGCGGGATCATATCATGGAAAGAAACTGAACCCTTTTCACCATTGTTGGTATAGGTGCTGAGTCAAGGCTTGATCTTGATGTGCAATAATATTGAAAGGGTGTTGTATTAGGGTCAACTTCAAGATATTCCCTGATTTCAACTTCTAACATAGTTTAGTGTTAAGCTTAAAATGATCAAGTTCTTGGTTCTGTCCCAAACTCAAAACCCGAAAACACTGGATTAACTTGTAAAATGTGAATTATTATTAAATGATGAAGATTTAATATGAATTCTTGTGGTAATCTATCCCCTCACATTTATTCTCTTTGAATGATAATGGTCAATATTGCGGGTTTTAACAAATGTATAATTAAGAAGAAGTAGTCGGTGAAGGAACATCAAAGGGAGCAAAGGTTAAAAGGTTGAAACCAGAACAGGTTCCTATTATGATGAAGTAAAAGTTCCAAGGGATCCCATTACCATCCAAGTTTGGTTTATATTTCATGAAGATTATAGACACATTGGTGGGCCACATTGATTTAAATTAATTTCATGATGACACTTTTTTAGTAGATGCTTCCCCAAGGGAAAAGAGAATTGCAGACTCTAGGTTAGCACATGTGGCTACATTTCACATTGTTGTGCAATGTATGGAGTTCATTTTAACTACTAAAAAAAATTACAATCTGACTCAGAGGTAGTGCATTGATTCATAAGGAAATGTGATCATTGATTTGACTCCAGGGATGATTAGACTAGTTTTTTATCCTCCTCACGCTAACCCCAAGATTATGTCTAAAGCTAATGCACTTAAGCACTAGGTAGTGAATGAGGAAGGCAACAAAAGACTCATTAATAAGAGGTGGCTTAAGACAGAGAAGAAATTAGTAAAGAAGATGTCACCTAAGCCTAAGAGGTTTGATTTTTTTGAGGATATAGGTGATATGATCACATTATTAGCAAGAGTATTTGGAAATGAAGATTCTCATACCTTTGAGAACTAGATGTTCCCATTTATTCAACTGATTCTAGATGGACAACAACATTTGGATTGGGGACAGATAATTTTAGATAACATCCATGATCAAATATTGAAAGTAAAGGAAACCAAGACATTCTACATGTCTTCATATGTGATCTATTGTGCTACAAGAATGGGATGTTTTATGAGGTTAACTGCTATGGGATCAATGGATGATGGTCCAAATCAGAAGAAATTATGGGATCATTATGACTAGCTGGAGTTGAAGGCGGTAGAAAGACACTTCAAAAGGGTAAATGATACATTTTTATATGTTATCATTAATCAGCTCACAGGAGATGTTGGCTTCAAGTTGTCACGGGAAGCAGTGGAATTTATTGAAGAGTGGGGATATTGGTTTTTCCAATACCCAAGTCCACCTATTTCAGATTGTTTGGATATGATAAGCACCCTTTCAAATTGCTAAGGTACTATGGTGACAGGTGGGTCTTGATGGAGTTCACTCGTCAAGTAGCCGAGGTGAATGCTAAATTTTTTGTAGAACACAAGGTTGGATGCCACTCATTCCCAATGCAAATGGGGTTTTATTCTTGTTCCTCTTCCATAGTAGCTAAGACAATAACAAAGGATTTTTAGTCCATGAATTTCAAACATCATATTTCTAGGAAGGACTTTGAACCTAAGAAGAAAATGAATGGTATATATGCTTCACAATTTCCCCTCCATTGACCACTTCTCGAAGAATTTTGGGCAAACCTACAAGATTAGTTTAAGGTGAGAAGAAGAGGATATGAAAGATTGACTATTCCCCAAATGAAGGACTTTGGGGTGAAAGAAGACATACCACAAAACATTTCTAATGATGGGCTCACTCTTGATCCCTGGTATGAAATGGATAAAGTGGCCACCAAGGATTTGGAGCCAATCAGTTGGATGGACGAAACCAATATTCGTAAAGTTTCAAAGGAAGTTGTTGATAGAATCTTGAAATGGCTTAATCTCTATCTTAAGTAGCAAAGAGTTAAGGCTTCAAGGAAGAAGGATTCTAGCAGTGAACCCACTTCCTCCACTGAGACATGGAAATACAAGAGATTAAAGAAAATCGTTGCAGCAATAGAAGAACCTACCCCAATAGAGGAAGAAATTTCAATGAAGTAGGTTACTACAGATTTGGAAAAATCTAAGATTACTTATCATGTTGTTGTTGCAAGGGTAATTTCAAGTCTTGGTGAGCTACACCCATAGCTATTGTGTACCATGGGGAAGAAACTACTTGTTGATGGGTGTTTTTGCACCTTCTCAACATAGGTAGCACACAAGTGCACTACCTCTCTTGAAAGAAAAATTCTTACAAGCAAGTTGCAGAAAATTATCCCAAGGTCTCTCGAGTGTTAGGTCATGAAAATGCTTGGAATAGTTCAATTGGTTGATGTGAATTGCTGGCAATCACAAGAGGCATGGACAATTGTTAAGTTGGAAAGAGATTGGATCCTTAAAAGGAGTTTATGAGATTCTGAAAATGAAGTATAATTGCTGCAAGTTCAGAACAACAATCTAAAACTCCATGCTTGACATTAGATTTGGCTTTAAAATGATGTTGAAAATTTGCCTAAACTACCATTTCAAAGAAAGGTCAAAATAAAAAGGGAGGTGAGAGTTCCTAAACCTACAACTTCTGATGAACAGTGACAATGGAGGATTCTACAATGGACAACCTTCCTAAAACTAAGTTCCACTTAACCAAATATCATACAATCTCATGGAACTAGTGCTATCTTCTAAGGTATGTAGATTTTTAGTTGTTCATTCACCATAAAGAATGAATAAAAGATGAATTTTAATTGTAGCAATTAGTTAATGTTCAAACTAACTTTACACTGTTGATCATTATCAATGAACAACAAAAAGCATGAACATGGAAGGGCATCAACACAATAACATTTTTCAACATCAATGGACAACATATGCTAAACTACTAAAAAGTTATTGAAAGTGCTTAGAAAAAAAAACTAAATCAATCTAAATCTATCAATTTTGAGAATATGAATCATGTAACATGTGAGAAACTCAAGAATCCACCACAAGCAATGAAAGTCTATTAAAATTTCTGCAGCATGTCTTTACAACAACTCAACTCTCTCTTTGAAAATGAGAGGAGACCCCTATTTATAGTTTTCAAAAAGTGAAATGAATGGCCATGATTAACTCTCATCATGTGGCCAAGATTCATTTTACATTAGGGTTTCACCTACCCCAAAATATAACAATATAAAATACATTCTTGTCTTTTTCCCTATTTTTTCCTATAGTGGCCTTGGCACTGTAGCACTTTTGTCCTATAGTGACTACCCTTTTTTTGTAGCTTATACTATCAAGAACTTGAACTCATCATATATAACTGGTTTTCCTTGATTTCTTTGAAGAGTGGTGTATTCCACAAATTTCAGAATCAACACCTCAAGCTTGTCCCACTCCATAATGTCAGATTGTAGAATCTAGAACGTTAACTTCTTATATCTACCAGTGATTTGTTCCCAGTTCTTTGTGCACTTTGGTGTAGCCTTGATTACCTACTTGGATTGAATGAATTCCCTTGTTGCAAAGTCCATGAAATCTGATGATAGTGATTTTGTTGCCCCTTTCTCCATCTTCTTATGGAAGTATGGCCTGACATTCTTTGGATCTAGCTCCACGATAGGCATATCATAATCTATCATCATCTTCAAGTAGTCCTCGTTGTTCGCCCTGTGTTCTTTGGCCCATTTGAGGTCGAGTTAATCCTCATGCAACATGCTTTCAAGGACATCCTTCCTATGATCTAGGCCCATTTTCTATGTATCTACCAGCCAATGATTTCCCTTGACAAGAGCTAGTTCTTTCTCCCATATCTTCTTTAGCATTTATAAAATTGCTTCGAGCTTACGATAAGTGATCCTATGTAGCTCAGTGAATTGATGGCATATCCTTTTTGTACCCTCTAACTTATTTTGTATGTCTCAAAATTTATTGGTCATTTAGACAGAATGGCCTATGCCCATGTCACCATTCTATAGCACCCATCAGAACCAATCTATAGTAGTATTGGTCCAATTCTTCATTTTCTCCATCTTGGTGAGTTCATCTTGGGAGAGACATGGTGGCACGCAAGACATTGTCGAGGCTTCTTCCTCCAAGGAAGTCCACTGCTGAATGTATGCAGAGAGATCCGCCACTTGTGCCTTTAACTATTCCTTGGAAGACGTATCCTTATTCATCTGTTGGACAATTGTTGCCACTGATCCCTAGAGCTGATCAATTTTCTACTCCCTTGTCGTGGGGCCTAAGTCAATGATAGAAATGTTGTAGCTGACCCCCTCACCTTTGTCTGTCATTGGGGTGGAAATTTGCACCGTCCTTGATCCTAAAGCATTAACCGTGATATGGGATCAGACTCTCGGCTTCTTCTCTTTCTTCATCTTTGTTTGTGCTATTTCCAAGATAGCTTCAATTCGAGCCTTTGGATCGATAAGGGCAGGGGCTTTCTTCTGTAGTTGCTTTTCTAGCCAGTTGAGCATTTGAGTTTCCCCTTTTGGTGATTCATGATCACCTTCCTCTTTTTGTTCATTTTAGAGTTGTTTCTCCCCATGGACCAAGGTTTCTTGCTTTGTTCTTTCTTCTTCCTCATTTGAATCTCGAATCAATATAGTCTTCTCCTTATCTGGCCCAGCGTCGACTACGTTTTCTTCAATGATGTCTTCTTTCTCAGGTACTCTTTATTCTTCTCGTTCAACCTTTGCACGATGCTCTATCTCGAGGCTCTTCTTTGTTTCAGTTTCCTCTTTATCTTTTTCTTCTTTTGTTTCAACCTCCTTCTTTCCTTCTTCCCTCTCAAGAGGAACTTCTTCTTCTTGAATAAGACCTTTGTCTTGCCCGACTAGTGGAGGCTCTTCGAGTATCTCTATGTTAACATTAGTGTCTTCCTTTTCCTTGGAGGGCTGATTTTTAGATTCAACCTCTTCTCCTATATCCTTGAGGTGTTGGGACAACTCCTCTTTGAGCTCTTGATTTGAGGTAAATCTATTATATATTTTTGTTGAGGGCCTTTGGATCCTCTTCTAAAGAATTTGACTCATCTTCATCAGATGCCACTTCATCTATGCTCAGATTTATTCCACCCTTTGGGTGCTCATAATAATCATCCTTGAAAGGATCTTCAGGATCCTCAACTGTTCCTTTAGCATCCTCCCTCTGGTGTCTCTCCATTTCTTTTGATATTTGCATAGTGGCCTCCATTTTGGGTGGTTGCATCGATGGTGGAGGAACAGGAAAGCCAACAAAAAATTGAACCATCAAAGCTTGGATAATGGTATTTAGTATCACCTCAGAGAGCTTGGTAGGTATGCTTTGCATATTCTTGGAAAAGGCCTCTAGAAAGGTGAGAGGAGGCATAGTGGTCATAACGGCCGAGGGCAGGGAAATAGAAAGAGTAGGCAACTAAGGAGGTAGTGAAGCAAATGACAACATGGAATTTGTGGCTGAGGAGGAATCTTGCACCATTATTTGGGCCATTGGAGAGGTGGAAGAAAGGTGGGCTAAGATGTCCACGGTGGGCGGAGATAAAATGGGCAATGTCTGAAATGTAGGAGGTGGAGTGGCAATGGTAGTAGGAGTAGAAGTGGCAGGTGGTGATTGTGGTTGCTTGACCTCTTCTTTTCCTTCATGTTGTGGATCTTCTTTGATAGTTGGTATTTCACTAAATCCCCCTGATTTATTTTCCATCTTCGTGGATTCCCCTTTTGTGGTCTTCTGAGTATATACCTTATGCTTAGGTTGGCATTCGAGGGAATCCTTTCTCTTCCTTGATCTCATTTCCAGAGGAGACTTAGGTGTTTCTTCAGTTGGGGCAGTAGCTTCTCCACTATCTGTTTCACTTTCAGGCTCATCTTTGAGCTCACCATATGTTAACAAAACTCCTTGTAGCTTGAGCTGAGGAATTTGGCCATCAAACTATTTCCTTGATTTGTTTTCAATTGGCTTTGTTACAATGTTGAGGTCATTGACCTCTTCTTCATTCATGTCTATCAGGGGCAGTGACAAGTTGGAAACGAGATCAAATCTTGCATTAAGGAGGGTGTCCTCCTCTCCAAAATTTCATCTAGCATTGGGAACAACTTGATTGACTTTGCGAACTGGGCGGTCATATGCATGTAGTGCCTCATTTGCACTTGTTTATCATCAACATAGTAGGGCCAAAAGTATTCAATATGGGGCTGATGGGCATACTACTTCCTGACCATTTTCTTCAATTTTCCATATGGGTCTAGTCCTAGTCGTGGCATGTGGAGATCTAGATTGTACTCCATTATCTCCTTCTCCAATTATTCTACACATTGGGCAGACGAAAGTGCATACATTCCTTTTCTGAAGGTGAGGGGATATGAGTTCCCCGCCTAGTGTTTATCACTAAGCAAAGTATGGGAATTTTGCAATTGCCTTGTGACTTCTAGTAGAATTATCCGGTCATTGGGGTACCGAGGCAGCTTGTAGGGCCTCTCAGAGAAACCTTTCTTTCTAATATAAGTGAATTTTGAGAACTGGGTGAACTAGTACCCAAATCTATGGATGAATGCTTGCGCACTGTGCGAGACTCTTCTTTCAATTCCCCTCCAAGAAGTCTGATGATATGCCCTACAAAGGAATCGTTTAGTCTCTAATACTCCTTGAAGTTCTTGTATTGTAGTTGTGGATATCGATCATATACCTTAAGTTCCCTCCCCATATTTGGATTTGGGGCGATGAAGAGGCCTTTATATGGGAATGGCTTGGCTAGGAGGTACACTAGGTAGGAGGTCATATAGAACTAGGACTTCTTCACAACTATAAGCTGGTTATACAGATTGTCATTGATAATATTAGCTCAATGGAACTTTATCTTTCCATGGATGATCTCCTTTGTGAAATAAAACATTCAATCTTAGAAGTTTGCAGCAATGGCAATGCCCATTACCCTACTCAATAAAGTGACTAAATCATGGTAATCCTCATAGAAATCACTTTTGAATTTTTCTTGGGGTACCATAGTGACACTCCCCCTCTTTTCCTTCAACCAATGTTGGTTTATCAGCTTCTTGCACCCTAAAGGGTTTGTTTTCCACATGTACTCTTCATATTTATTCTCTATTTCTTCCATGGAGTCAAATCTAGGGATGTGAAATGTTTGGCCTATGGATTTGGCAAACATGTCTGCCAACACTTTTCCCCCGTGATCAATAATATTTTTTCTCCCCCCATTGTAGCATTCTCTACACCCCATCACTAGCTCTGGTCATACAAATGCAGGTGGAAAGGCGGTTGCCTTGGCTAGGCCACTTTTTCAAAAAAATTGAGCATTGTTAGTCATCAGGTTGATTATGACTTATTGTCAGAATTCATGTATGTCTATGTGCCTGAGGTTGGTGTTTGAAACTGTGTCCCAAGTGGAGGTGACTCTGGAGGTGATTTTCACCCCGTGGAACTGATACTTCATTTGATATTTATCCTCCTTTCCCCTTGGTGCCTTAGCAATTTTCTTTCCTTTAGATCTTTCTCTACAAATGTCCCTGATGTTCCCATAGTAGATTCCATAAATCCTACAAACAAAAATGTAGTAAGAAAATCCACATAAAGAATCAGGGAGTCATTAGTTGAATCCTGCAAAGACGAGGGTCAGACCCAGTAATTCATCTTCAAAAGATCATAAAATTCATTATCATTCATCATTTGGTGTTCAATTGGGTCAATTATGGTAATGCGGGCCCAGGGATGCAGGATTCCCTAGGCTAGCAGCTGGCAGGAGTAGTCGGGAGAAAAATGGCACCAGGGTCGCGATGACCCACAGCTAGCCACCCGCCCTCAGAATTCTACATCAGAAGTTTGGAGATCAAGGTTTCAAGGAATTTAGGCATGTTGGGTAATCATCCCTGATGTCTCTAAGGCTTTCAACTAGTCAATTTGTTCATGCGGGCATATGGGATGCAGAAGCAAGGGGCACCATGTATGTTTAAAGCTCAGCCATTGAGAAACAACGGTCAGAAGGCGGAGACCCACATGAGGAATCCCACGATGTGGGACCCTCAGGCAGCTTGGACGGTTTGGGTTCATCCCTTTGAGTTTAATTTCTTCAAAACTTGCGGGCAGGAGTCGACAGAAGGCTACTAGGAGACAGTCGTTCAGGGATGGCAGTGAAGACACGACTACCCATAGGAGGCATCCCACACTAGCAGGTCCGTAAAAGGCCTTGGCATGAATCATTTCACAAAAGGGAGCTTAGACAGTGGATGAAGGTTCGATCCCCGCCACATGGGAGGGAGGTAAGGCACGACCGTTTGCAAACAATGATTAGACAATGACGGGATGCAAACAGTGGCCCGCAAGGAGAGCTCTGCAACACCATACTTGATCATTTTTCACTTGAAGTGGCCTGGGGGAGATGACGAAGTCAGGATCCATAGGGTAGACTGACGGGGCCCCTCAATTGTCTTCAAATGGTGGCAAGGATGGGGAGGTCCGCAGATGGATCGTTGCAAGGTTTGGTTTGCACGAGATTTTCACTTAGCATTTCTTTGTGTGAACCCAAATGGCCAGGGAGATTGTGAGATCCACAGTAAAGGAGGGAGCATCAACTCGGTTGCTAATGAAGGTATTCAGAATGGCAATGGAGTGTGGACAGAAGTCTAGAAGGGATGATCTGCCTGGGAGATCTTGGTGTTTTGCGCTTGGGGAAGTGAACTCTATGGAACCCACAAAGCAGGAAGTGGGTGTGGGATGACTATTCAAAACAACGACAAGGTAAGTGTCACCCGCATGCGGAAGTCGACAAGGGCAGGCCCACAAGAACTTTTAGACTCTCAATTTTTAACTTAAGTTTTTTCTCCGTTAAGGTTTTCAACGATGACAAAGGGATTTGATGTCTTCCCATAGAAGTGGACCCACCAAAGGTGAAGGCCTTGAGTTCTCATACTTTGAAATTTAGACCATTAAATGGCAATGATGAGGGGCCTGTGAGACGCAAAGGAATGAACGCCCCTGGTAAAGAATGGCAGCAGGAAGGTGAAGTTCTGCATGGCCCTTAGAGGCTGAGTTTAAATGATTTTTGAAGGTTTCTTTGGATGGATTCATATGGAATTTGTTGTTTAATCGGCTGTCGAGGAGATTTTGAAGTTTTACTTTAAGATTTTCAATTATTTTCAAAAACTTAACTTAATGAACATGTTCTAGGGTGACGACAGTGAACTTACCTAGAAATCCTGAAGAAAATGATGAGGGATACACTTAAGATTGTCTTGAAGGTCACGCGGGTGCTAAGGCAACGACAGTAGCTTAGCTCTGACAAATTCTGAATCAACACAGAGTGAAAATGACAGGTCAAAAGACCTATTTAGAGGAAGATGCGCATTAATGGCCCTCATTTAATGTTCGTACAACGGCCGACAGGGTAGTTGGGCATGGGTTTTGAAAGAATCGGCAGTAGGAAGTCAAGTCTTGCAAGGCAGGAGGAACCTTGGTCTTTGTCGTTTGATGGTCTGTGGAAGATGGGTAGCCGCAGAGGATGCAGGACCTTCTGTGCAGATGAACGCCTTGCATCAGCCGTCGGTGGGATGATGGAGACAAGACAATGACAAGCATAGGGAAGCCAACATGGGCAAACCTGCAAGAGGTGAAGGATGCCAACCTTAAGAGTTAAGGGAAATTTACCAATGGAATTCCGCAAAGGCCAAGGACCTAGAAAATTTCTTGGGTGGTGAATTTTGGTCAACTTAGGATGGGGCCTTTGGGACTCTTTGACCACTTGGAACTCAAAAATAGGGGCATGAAAAATGAGGAAAAAAAAAGTGACCCAATGAAGGTGGAAAAGAGAGGTTCCCCATTCCAAACGGGGCATGTGTGCTATAGGCACAACAAATGGTGACTCTGCTAGGAGAATGCTCCAGAGCGTTCTAAGGGTAAAGATTCATTTAGAACCCAGAATCTCTAGTTTCGCAGACCAAGAGCCTGTTTCCAAGAGTGAACTAAGAGACTCAAAGGAGGATGGATCCTTAGCTGAATCAAGTCACGAGAGTATCTCAGAAGTGTGTGCAAGGTGAGTTCATTTCCTTTTCTCAAGAACCATGATGAATAGCCATTAATTGGTAAAAGCAGGCTATGTAAAATGTTTGACCCCAAAAATAACCTAGACATTGCTTCGTTGCTAATTAGGCATCCATAGCCTCGATGAAGTTGTTGTTGTGACCCCACAAAAATTTCTCTATTTCCAGCCAGGTGTCTATAGCCCTAATAGTGTTGTCTGCACACCCACACAATTTCTTGTTTCATACTTTCATTTATTTTCTTTTTCTTTCTTTTCCATTATTTTCTTTGATACTCTTCCTTTAGCTAAACTAAATAAGCATTGAAGCTTACTGTGGGTTTGAAATCACAGTGGTCATTGGAGCAGACTTAAGATTTTCACTTGTTGAGACCTCATAACCACTATTTGTATAGCTCTTCAAAACAAATTAAAGTGTGTCTTGTGTGTGATTTGAGATAAGTGTGAAAGGATTCAACCACGGGTCTTGTCCAAGGTCAAGTCAGAGTTCAAATAAGGAAACCACTTCATGGAGGCGGTCATAGGTCAATAGTTATGAATAAAGATTTATCCAGAGAAAAAACAAGGGTGAGTAGCAGAGCAAATCATTCATCAAGCTAAACACGACCACCACATCAAAAATAGAGGAACACCCCCAACAAAACAAAGCAGTTTGAAAGCAAGCAAAACGAAACAAAAGTGCAAAAATGAAGAAAAATAAACCTAAGCTAACCTATATACAACTATTTACAAAGATGAGCTTGAAAAAGCTCAGTCAAGGAAATAATGCTTGAGTTGTTTCCCATTGACAGGAAACAAGACATCTTCTCCAGTGAGTGTCTTGAGATGAAAGACATTATTCCATAGAATTTTGGAGATTTGAAAGGGTCCAAGCCAAAGCTTGTCGAATTTGTCATGTCCCCCCTTCTTTTCATGGGCCTTGTACCAACAAAGGACTAAATTAGCAATCCTAAAGTCCTTGACTTAGGCTCGATAATCAGACCATATTTTAACTACGCCTTGATGTTTGGAAAAATTCTCAATTTCTTGGTCACAAACTTCTTCTAAGTGCAATAACTCAGCTAAGCGGGCTTCTCGACGGTCTCCCTCCTCATAGTATGTGTTGAGAAACTGGAAAGTGGGGATCTTCAGGTGGATGAGAAAGATAGGATCTAGGCCATAAATAAGATGAAATGAGGAATCGCCCAGAGAGGCCTTATGGTGCGTAAAATTTGCCCAAAGGGAAAAACGCAGAGCTGGGTGTTCCAGTCTTTGGGGTTTCTATCAAGTATTTTTTTAATTATAGTTATCATATTTTTGTTTGTTTACATGGCTAGGCCATTACCTTGAGGATAATAGTTGGATGAGTTTACATGGCTAGGCCATTACCTTGAGGATAATAGTTGGATGAGAACTTGAGAGCAATTCCATAGTTGAAGTCCCAAGTAGCAAACTTGAGTGAGAAAAAGGTGGGGCCATTATCACACACGAGAGCATAGGGGCAACCAAAACGATTCAAGATAAAACTTTCTAAAAATTTAACAACTACTTCAGTAGTGCATTGCCTACATGCTATTACTTTTGTCCATCTAGTACAATAATCAGACATGGTTAGGATGTACCTATGTCTTGTAGAGGATGGTGGACTTACCAGACCACTGAATTTGAGGCCCCATTGAGTGAACAATCTTACCTCCAGGATAGGTTGCAACAAGACAACAACATTTCTTTCTTTTGTAGCACCAGTCTGACAAACATGATAGGTCCAGACATGGTTGTGTGCATCCTTAAGAATATTAGGCCAGAAAGAAATTTAATTCATCAATCATGGACATTTCAAATTCTTTTTGCATTTCTTTTGCAAGTCTCTTACACATGCCTTCATTTCCACCAAAAATGATATCATCAACATATACAACTACTATCAACATTTGGTTACCTTACACTTTGAAGTAAAGATTGTTGTCAATAGAGCCTTTGTTGAAATCTTGCTTTGTCAGGAGTCTATCCAATCTTGAATACGAAGCTCTAGGAGCTTGCTTCAATCCATACAATGCCTTCTTCAACTTACAAACCATTTCTGATTTTTTAGATAACTGAAATCCTTCAAGTTGTTCCATGTATACTTCTTCCTCCAATTCACCATTCAAAAATGTTGACTTGACATCTGTCTAATATACTTTGAAATCCTTTTGGGTAGAAAATGCCAAAAACATTCTAATAGCTTCCATTCTAGCCACAGGGGCAAGTGTTTCTTCAAAGTCTATGCCTTCAGCTTGTGAGTATCCCTTCCATACAATTCTTGCCTTATTTCTTATAACTTCACCATTTTCATTCAACTTATTTCGGAACACCCATTTTGAACCAATTACATTCTTATTAACAGGTCTAGGAACTAATTCCCATGTCTCATTCTTTTCTCTTTGTTGCAAATCTTCTTTCATAGCTCTCATCCAAGTCTCATCTTCACGTGCTTCACTCACAAATTTAGGTTCTATTTTATAGAGTAAACATAGATTTACCTCAGCTGCTACTTTACTTATTGTCTTCACACCTTCACTTTTGGTCTCTAATTCATCCGCCTTTGATGATCTTCATCACACCTTAGGAGTCTTGTAGCGACTGTCTATTTTCTTCTTCTTCAATTTGTTCTTCTTCCTTTCTCCCTTATTCTCTTTCTCAGTACCTTTTCCACGATAGGATCTTCATCATCGTTCAACTTCACTTATCTCAATAGGTTTGTGCATGTCTTCATCAAATTTCACATTAGCACTCTCAACAATCTTCCTCAATCTTTCATTGAAGCATTTATTTGCTTTGTTGGTAGTAGAGTACCCAAGAAAAATTCCTTCATCACATCTAGCATCAAACTTCCCAATATTTTCATCATCTCTTTTAATGTAACATCTACTTCCAAATACCTTAATTACTTCACAATACGAGTCATACCAATCCATAACTCAAAATGAGTCTTTGTGTTGTTGCCTCTAATATGAACTCTATTAATAACATAAACAACAGTGTGTATTTCCTCTCTCCAATACACATCTAGTACATTTTATTCTTTCATCATGGTTCTTATAGTTTCCTGTACTGTCCAATTTTTCCTCTCAACCACTCCATTTCGTTAAGGGGTTCTCAGAGCAGAAAACTATCTTTTTATGCCATGTTGTTCACAAAATGTATTAAACTCGCCAAAAGTGAATTCTCCACCTCTATCAGATCTCAAACATTTGATTCTCAAATTCACTTCATTGTACACTCTTTCTTTGAACACTTTAAACCTATCCAGAGCCTAAGTCTTCTCTCTAAGAAAAGAAACCCATGTCATTCGAGAATAATCATCAATAAGGAGCATTAAAGACTTGTCACCATGTAGGCTTCCTATTCTAGTCGAACCATAGAGGTCAGTATGAATTAATTCTAGCATTCCAGTAGTAGATTGCTCTTTTCCCTTAAAGTTGCATCTTGTTTGTTTCCCTAACTAACAACTTCTGCAATTAGTATTAACAGGCTTTGTGATTCTAGGTAGACCTCAAACATCATCTCTTGAACTGATCCTAACCAGATTATCAAAGTTTACATGTCCCATTCTCCAATGTCATAACCAACTTTCATTGATTTGAGATACAAGGCACTGACCATCCACACCTTTAAGCTGATAGATGTTTCCATGAGTTCTCCTTCTGGAAGAAACCATATCTCTGAATCTTTCTTTGATCTCGCGGGTATTATTCTAAAACACAAGTTTAAAACCCCTGCTACACATCTATCCAACACTCAAAAGGTTATTCCTAAAACCCTTTACATAATATACATCATCAGTGTTGTGTACTCCATCAAAACTAATTGTACCTTTCCCACAAATCTTAGCTCCTGAATCATCACCAAACATGACCAAACCACCATCATAATTTTCAAGTTTAGTGAACTTACTCTTATCTCTAGTCATTTGATTAGAACATCCACTGTCAAACACCCAATAGTCTCCATCCTATCTTGCATGAAAGGTGTTGAAAAAAGTACCTTCCATCTTATTCTTTTTGTTCTCCAAATCATTCTTCCTTGCACATTTTCTAGGGCTAGTAGATACATATTTGTTTTCCAAAGCTAGAAACATGCATTCACTATCATCACCCTCATTTTCAGATTCATCATCAGAAATTCTAGCTTCTTCTTTAACATAATACAGATTCTTGTATTTCTTATCCTTTTTATCCTTATCTTTATAATCCTTGTTCTTCTTATGTATAGCTCTATTCAAACATCTTGAAGCATAAAGACCAATATTACCACAACTGAAACATTTAAAGGGAAACATACCTTTATACTTTTTGGTACCTTTCTTCAACTTTTTGGTGAAATTCACTTCCAACTCATCAAAACCATCACTATCTGGATCATCTTCAATATTAATTGCCTCAAATGTTGTTTTTGTCTTTTCCTCCTTCCTGAACTTTCTCATCTCAAATGATGTCAAGGTGTTGAATAACTGTTCTTTAGTATACTTCTTAGAATCATACATTTCTACAATAACTGAGATCTTATCACTATAACAATCAGGTATGGTTATTAACACCTTCTCAATTATATCTTCATCTATCAAGTTTCTGCCTTGATTCCTAACTTCATTTGCTATCATCTCAAACCTCTAGAAATAGCTTGTGAAATATTCACCTTCTTCCATTTTCAGATTCTGATATCTACGCTTTGCCGCCAGCTTCTTCGTCAATTTTACTCTTTCATTTCCTTCATATAGTTCTTCCAACTTCTTCTAGACTTCATGAGAAGTGCCTAAAGAAAGAACCTTAGTATGCTCAGTTTTAGATAAAGCACTAAAAAATAGTATACCTCACCTTGTCATTCTCCTCATAAGCAAAAATCTAATCTATAGTAGTAAGACCACCCATCGGGAATATATACTTCATCTCAATAGCCTTCCAGGTCTTGAAACCAAGAGAGATAATATACCCTCTCATATGTGCTTTCCAATTGTTGTAAACATATCCATCAAACATAGGGATCACCAACTTATGTGCCATCGAATCTTCCTTAAGCGGTTAGCTCTACACCAAGGAACTAAGGCTCTGATACCAATTGTTAAAAGGCAAAAGAAAACTGAGAGGAGGGTGAATCAGTTGCACAAAAATTCAAACTTAAAACTTCAACACTTATCAATTCCACAACCACACTATTATGTTATTAAGTGTGAACATGAAACACAAATTTAATAGAAAGTAAAACCAACACAATGAACACCAAATTTTTATGTGGAAAACCCAATAAGGGAAAAACCACGGTGAGGATTAACTCACAATATAAAGAGATTACAAAACCAAACACAAAGTGTCAATACCCAGAAGAGGACTCATTGTCCAAATACAAAGGCTCA